>CM059816.1:43463159-43699952 GCA_030435695.1 Brachymystax lenok tsinlingensis
AACTTCTTAGGGAGCGGCTCCCGAGGTGACGGTTTTGGAGAGTCTGGCGTGCCCAAAGTAAAATGCCTCCCACTCAGGCCCAGAAAATAGGATATGCACATAATTAGTACTATTTGATCGTAAACACTCTGAAGTTTCTAAAAGTGTTAACATAATGTCTGTGAGTACAACAGAACGGATATAGCAGGCGAAAATCAGAGGAATTTCTGTCCTGGAAAAAGTGTTTTTGACACATTGCCTCATTTTGAACCCCTCCCTGTTGAAAACAGCCATTTCTGGGAGTAAGATTGCAGTACCTATTGCTTCCACTGGATGTCAACAGTCTCTAGACAGTGTTTGGTGATGTTATAGTTGCTCTGGATGGTAATAGAAGAAGAATTTCGAACTGGTCATCGGATGTAAACAGAAGAGGAAGCGCGTTCACGGGCTCGCTCGCGCGTGCTGTGGTTTTTTTCCTTTCCTATCGTCCAGTTTATAATCCGGTTGAAATATTATAGTAAATATACATAAAAGTGTTCCTAAGGATACATTATCAATGATGTTTGATTGTTCTTGGACAAGTGTATAGGTATAGGTTGAACGCGTTCTCTTCACGGTTCAATGGGCGAGTGGACGCTTTATTTTATGAACATAATGCGCCAACCAAACAGAGATTTATGGATATAATAAATGACTTTTTCTAACAAATGAACCATTGGATGTCTTCGTTGGACACTTGGGAAGCACTCAGCTTGGGAAGCCCTCACTTGGGAAGCCCTCACTTGGGAAGCCCTCACTTGGGAAGCCCTCAAGTTCTTCAAAAGGTAAGGGATTTGTTTTCGCTGTGAAATGTGTTTTGTGTGAACCGCGATGGTTTATTAATTTATGCTAATGAAAAAATATTGGAGGTGCTACCCTCAAACAATCAAATGTGCTTTTGCCGTAAAGCCTTTTTGAGATCTGACAACGCTGTGATATTGCCAAGAAGCAGAGCTTTTGATGACTACGCAACACTTTTGGATTTAGAATTTGGCGCCTTGCATTTCACCAGGTAGTGTCGGTAGCGCCCCACCACTCCGTAAGTAGTTAAAGTACAAAAGGGAAAATAAATAAACATAAATATGGGTTGTATTTACAATGGTGTTTGTTCTTCACTGGTTGACCTTTTCTTGTGGCAACAGGTCACAAATATTGCTGCTGTGATGGCTGTCTCTCTGATCTATTTCACTCTGTCTCATATCTCTTTCTCCTGTCACTTCTCGGTCTCTCACATCTCATTCTCTGTCTCTCTCGGTCTCTCACATCTCATTCTCTGTCTCATCTCTTTCTCCTGTCACTTCTCGGTCTCTCACATCTCATTCTCTGTCTCTCTCTCTGTGTCTCATCTCTTTCTCCGGTCTCTCTCGGTCTCTCACATCTCATTCTCTGTCTCTCTCTCTGTGTCTCATCTCTTTCTCCCGTCTCTCTCGGTCTCTCACATCTCATTCTCTGTCTCTCATCTCCTTCTCTCCCTCCGTCTGTCTTTTATATTTCTCTATTGATCACTCTCCTTCTCATATCTTTCTCTCTCTTCCTTTCTGTCACAGTCTCTTATCCCTCCAGGCCGTTGGGTGCTTGTAAAAAGCATTAGCTCGAGCTGTCATTGTGTGTGTGTGTGCCCTCACCCCTCCTCTCTGTGTGTTGTTGCTGATCATCACCATCATCCCTCAGTCTGTTAGCTGATATTTTCACTGTGTGTGTGTGTGTGATCGTGCATGTGTGAACGTGTGTGTGTGATCGTGTGTCTGTACGTGTGTGATATATTCACTGTATTACTTCACAGGGATCAATAAGCTCTTCCTTTATCGCCGTGGTGATGTGTCTCAGATTGCTTTCAGGACAATTTGCCACGGCAACAACCACCATTCATCACATCAGCCACAGAGACCTCAACTACTGCCCTGCATGGACTACAGCTCCCAGCATGCAATCTGCTCTGCCAGATGCCACTGACTACCCATCCCAGCATTCCCACTGATAATGGTGGTGTTCTAGGTTGTTGTGTTTGCAGTCACACAGCCAGTGCACCCTGCTGCTGTTGCTAGTGACATGGCATGACAAGGAAAACACATCCACATAGTGGACCACCACACCAGCAGACATTCTAAACAGAACACATCCACATAGTGGACCACCACACCAGCAGACATTCTAAACAGAACACATCCACATAGTGGACCACCACACCAGCAGACATTCCAAACAGAACACATCCACATAGTGGACCCCCACAACAGCAGACATTCTAAACAGAACACATCCACATAGTGGACCACCACACCAGCAGACATTCTAAACAGAACACATCCACATAGTGGACCCCCACACCAGCAGACATTCTAAACATAACACATCCACATAGTGGACCACCACACCAGCAGACATTCCAAACAGAACACATCCACATAGTGGACCCCCACACCAGCAGACATTCTAAACAGAACACATCCACATAGTGGACCACCACACCAGCAGACATTCTAAACAGAACACATCCACATAGTGGACCACCACACCAGCAGACATTCCAAACAGAACACATCCACATAGTGGACCCCACAACAGCAGACATTCTAAACAGAACACATCCACATAGTGGACCACCACACCAGCAGACATTCTAAACAGAACACATCCACATAGTGGACCACCACACCAGCAGACATTCTAAACAGAACACATCCACATAGTGGACCACCACACCAGCAGACATTCCAAACAGAACACATCCACATAGTGGACCCCCACACCAGCAGACATTCTAAACAGAACACATCCACATAGTGGACCACCACACCAGCAGACATTCTAAACATAACACATCCACATAGTGGACCACCACACCAGCAGACATTCCAAACAGAACACATCCACATAGTGGACCCCCACACCAGCAGACATTCTAAACAGAACACATCCACATAGTGGACCACCACACCAGCAGACATTCTAAACAGAACACATCCACATAGTGGACCACCACACCAGCAGACATTCCAAACAGAACACATCCACATAGTGGACCCCCACAACAGCAGACATTCTAAACAGAACACATCCACATAGTGGACCACCACACCAGCAGACATTCTAAACAGAACACATCCACATAGTGGACCCCCACACCAGCAGACATTCTAAACATAACACATCCACATAGTGGACCACCACACCAGCAGACATTCCAAACAGAACACATCCACATAGTGGACCCCCACACCAGCAGACATTCTAAACAGAACACATCCACATAGTGGACCACCACACCAGCAGACATTCTAAACAGAACACATCCACATAGTGGACCACCACACCAGCAGACATTCTAAACAGAACACATCCACATAGTGGACCACCACACCAGCAGACATTCCAAACAGAACACATCCACATAGTGGACCACCACACCAGCAGACATTCTAAACAGAACACATCCACATAGTGGACCACCACACCAGCAGACATTCTAAACAGAACACATCCACATAGTGGACCACCACACCAGCAGACATTCCAAACAGAACACATCCACATAGTGGACCACCACACCAGCAGACATTCTAAACAGAACACATCCACATAGTGGACCACCACACCAGCAGACATTCTAAACAGAACACATCCACATAGTGGACCACCACACCAGCAGACATTCCAAACAGAACACATCCACATAGTGGACCACCACACCAGCAGACATTCTAAACAGAACACATCCACATAGTGGACCACCACACCAGCAGACATTCTAAACAGAACACATCCACATAGTGGACCACCACACCAGCAGACATTCCAAACAGAACACATCCACATAGTGGACCACCACACCAGCAGACATTCTAAACAGAACACATCCACATAGTGGACCACCACACCAGCAGACATTCTAAACAGAACACATCCACATAGTGGACCACCACACCAGCAGACATTCTAAACAGAACACATCCACATAGTGGACCACCACACCAGCAGACATTCTAAACAGAACACATCCACATAGTGGACCACCACACCAGCAGACATTCTAAACAGAACACATCCACATAGTGGACCACCACACCAGCAGACATTCTAAACATAACACATCCACATAGTGGACCCCCACACCAGCAGACATTCTAAACAGAACACATCCACATAGTGGACCACCACACCAGCAGACATTCTAAACATAACACATCCACATAGTGGACCACCACACCAGCAGACATTCTAAACAGAACACATCCACATAGTGGACCACCACACCAGCAGACATTCTAAACAGAACACATCCACATAGTGGACCACCACACCAGCAGACATTCTAAACAGAACACATCCACATAGTGGACCACCACACCAGCAGACATTCCAAACAGAACACATCCACATAGTGGACCCCCACACCAGCAGACATTCTAAACAGAACACATCCACATAGTGGACCACCACACCAGCAGACATTCTAAACAGAACACATCCACATAGTGGACCACCACACCAGCAGACATTCTAAACAGAACACATCCACATAGTGGACCACCACACCAGCAGACATTCTAAACAGAACACATCCACATAGTGGACCACCACACCAGCAGACATTCTAAACAGAACACATCCACATAGTGGACCACCACACCAGCAGACATTCTAAACAGAACACATCCACATAGTGGACCCCACACCAGCAGACATTCTAAACAGAACACATCCACATAGTGGACCACCACACCAGCAGACATTCTAAACAGAACACATCCACATAGTGGACCACCACACCAGCAGACATTCTAAACAGAACACATCCACATAGTGGACCACCACACCAGCAGACATTCCAAACAGAACACATCCACATAGTGGACCACCACACCAGCAGACATTCTAAACAGAACACATCCACATAGTGGACCACCACACCAGCAGACATTCCAAACAGAACACATCCACATAGTGGACCACCACACCAGCAGACATTCTAAACAGAACACATCCACATAGTGGACCACCACACCAGCAGACATTCTAAACAGAACACATCCACATAGTGGACCACCACACCAGCAGACATTCTAAACAGAACACATCCACATAGTGGACCACCACACCAGCAGACATTCCAAACAGAACACATCCACATAGTGGACCACCACACCAGCAGACATTCTAAACAGAACACATCCACATAGTGGACCACCACACCAGCAGACATTCTAAACAGAACACATCCACATAGTGGACCACCACACCAGCAGACATTCCAAACAGAACACATCCACATAGTGGACCACCACACCAGCAGACATTCTAAACAGAACACATCCACATAGTGGACCACCACACCAGCAGACATTCTAAACAGAACACATCCACATAGTGGACCACCACACCAGCAGACATTCCAAACAGAACACATCCACATAGTGGACCACCACACCAGCAGACATTCTAAACAGAACACATCCACATAGTGGACCACCACACCAGCAGACATTCTAAACAGAACACATCCACATAGTGGACCACCACACCAGCAGACATTCTAAACAGAACACATCCACATAGTGGACCACCACACCAGCAGACATTCTAAACAGAACACATCCACATAGTGGACCACCACACCAGCAGACATTCTAAACAGAACACATCCACATAGTGGACCACCACACCAGCAGACATTCTAAACATAACACATCCACATAGTGGACCCCACACCAGCAGACATTCTAAACAGAACACATCCACATAGTGGACCACCACACCAGCAGACATTCTAAACATAACACATCCACATAGTGGACCACCACACCAGCAGACATTCTAAACAGAACACATCCACATAGTGGACCACCACACCAGCAGACATTCTAAACAGAACACATCCACATAGTGGACCACCACACCAGCAGACATTCTAAACAGAACACATCCACATAGTGGACCACCACACCAGCAGACATTCCAAACAGAACACATCCACATAGTGGACCCCCACACCAGCAGACATTCTAAACAGAACACATCCACATAGTGGACCACCACACCAGCAGACATTCTAAACAGAACACATCCACATAGTGGACCACCACACCAGCAGACATTCTAAACAGAACACATCCACATAGTGGACCACCACACCAGCAGACATTCTAAACAGAACACATCCACATAGTGGACCACCACACCAGCAGACATTCTAAACAGAACACATCCACATAGTGGACCACCACACCAGCAGACATTCTAAACAGAACACATCCACATAGTGGACCACCACACCAGCAGACATTCCAAACAGAACACATCCACATAGTGGACCACCACACCAGCAGACATTCCAAACAGAACACATCCACATAGTGGACCACCACACCAGCAGACATTCCAAACAGAACACATCCACATAGTGGACCACCACACCAGCAGACATTCCAAACAGAACACATCCACATAGTGGACCACCACACCAGCAGACATTCCAAACAGAACACATCCACATAGTGGACCACCACACCAGCAGACATTCCAAACAGAACACATCCACATAGTGGACCACCACACCAGCAGACATTCCAAACAGAACACATCCACATAGTGGACCACCACACCAGCAGACATTCTAAACAGAACACATCCACATAGTGGACCACCACACCAGCAGACATTCTAAACAGAACACATCCACATAGTGGACCACCACACCAGCAGACATTCTAAACAGAACACATCCACATAGTGGACCACCACACCAGCAGACATTCTAAACAGAACACATCCACATAGTGGACCACCACACCAGCAGACATTCTAAACAGAACACATCCACATAGTGGACCACCACAACAGCAGACATTCTAAACAGAACACATCCACATAGTGGACCACCACACCAGCAGACATTCTAAACAGAACACATCCACATAGTGGACCACCACACCAGCAGACATTCTAAACAGAACACATCCACATAGTGGACCACCACAACAGCAGACATTCTAAACAGAACACATCCACATAGTGGACCACCACACCAGCAGACATTCTAAACAGAACACATCCACATAGTGGACCCCCACACCAGCAGACATTCTAAACAGAACACATCCACATAGTGGACCACCACACCAGCAGACATTCTAAACAGAACACATCCACATAGTGGACCACCACACCAGCAGACATTCTAAACAGAACACATCCACATAGTGGACCACCACACCAGCAGACATTCTAAACAGAACACATCCACATAGTGGACCACCACACCAGCAGACATTCTAAACAGAACACATCCACATAGTGGACCACCACACCAGCAGACATTCTAAACAGAACACATCCACATAGTGGACCACCACACCAGCAGACATTCTAAACAGAACACATCCACATAGTGGACCCCCACACCAGCAGACATTCTAAACAGAACACATCCACATAGTGGACCACCACACCAGCAGACATTCTAAACAGAACACATCCACATAGTGGACCACCACACCAGCAGACATTCTAAACAGAACACATCCACATAGTGGACCACCACACCAGCAGACATTCTAAACAGAACACATCCACATAGTGGACCACCACACCAGCAGACATTCTAAACAGAACACATCCACATAGTGGACCACCACACCAGCAGACATTCTAAACATAACACATCCACATAGTGGACCACCACACCAGCAGACATTCTAAACAGAACACATCCACATAGTGGACCACCACACCAGCAGACATTCTAAACAGAACACATCCACATAGTGGACCACCACACCAGCAGACATTCTAAACAGAACACATCCACATAGTGGACCACCACACCAGCAGACATTCTAAACAGAACACATCCACATAGTGGACCACCACACCAGCAGACATTCTAAACAGAACACATCCACATAGTGGACCACCACACCAGCAGACATTCTAAACAGAACACATCCACATAGTGGACCACCACAACAGCAGACATTCTAAACAGAACACATCCACATAGTGGACCACCACACCAGCAGACATTCTAAACAGAACACATCCACATAGTGGACCACCACACCAGCAGACATTCTAAACAGAACACATCCACATAGTGGACCACCACAACAGCAGACATTCTAAACAGAACACATCCACATAGTGGACCACCACACCAGCAGACATTCTAAACAGAACACATCCACATAGTGGACCCCCACACCAGCAGACATTCTAAACAGAACACATCCACATAGTGGACCACCACACCAGCAGACATTCTAAACAGAACACATCCACATAGTGGACCACCACACCAGCAGACATTCTAAACAGAACACATCCACATAGTGGACCACCACACCAGCAGACATTCTAAACAGAACACATCCACATAGTGGACCACCACACCAGCAGACATTCTAAACAGAACACATCCACATAGTGGACCACCACACCAGCAGACATTCTAAACAGAACACATCCACATAGTGGACCACCACACCAGCAGACATTCTAAACAGAACACATCCACATAGTGGACCCCCACACCAGCAGACATTCTAAACAGAACACATCCACATAGTGGACCACCACACCAGCAGACATTCTAAACAGAACACATCCACATAGTGGACCACCACACCAGCAGACATTCTAAACAGAACACATCCACATAGTGGACCACCACACCAGCAGACATTCTAAACAGAACACATCCACATAGTGGACCACCACACCAGCAGACATTCTAAACAGAACACATCCACATAGTGGACCACCACACCAGCAGACATTCTAAACATAACACATCCACATAGTGGACCACCACACCAGCAGACATTCTAAACAGAACACATCCACATAGTGGACCACCACACCAGCAGACATTCTAAACAGAACACATCCACATAGTGGACCACCACACCAGCAGACATTCTAAACAGAACACATCCACATAGTGGACCACCACACCAGCAGACATTCTAAACAGAACACATCCACATAGTGGACCACCACACCAGCAGACATTCTAAACAGAACACATCCACATAGTGGACCACCACACCAGCAGACATTCTAAACAGAACACATCCACATAGTGGACCACCACACCAGCAGACATTCTAAACAGAACACATCCACATAGTGGACCACCACACCAGCAGACATTCTAAACAGAACACATCCACATAGTGGACCCCACACCAGCAGACATTCTAAACAGAACACATCCACATAGTGGACCACCACACCAGCAGACATTCTAAACAGAACACATCCACATAGTGGACCACCACACCAGCAGACATTCTAAACAGAACACATCCACATAGTGGACCACCACAACAGCAGACATTCTAAACAGAACACATCCACATAGTGGACCACCACACCAGCAGACATTCTAAACAGAACACATCCACATAGTGGACCACCACACCAGCAGACATTCTAAACAGAACACATCCACATAGTGGACCACCACACCAGCAGACATTCTAAACAGAACACATCCACATAGTGGACCCCACACCAGCAGACATTCTAAACAGAACACATCCACATAGTGGACCACCACACCAGCAGACATTCTAAACAGAACACATCCACATAGTGGACCACCACACCAGCAGACATTCTAAACAGAACACATCCACATAGTGGACCACCACACCAGCAGACATTCTAAACAGAACACATCCACATAGTGGACCACCACACCAGCAGACATTCTAAACAGAACACATCCACATAGTGGACCCCCACACCAGCAGACATTCTAAACAGAACACATCCACATAGTGGACCACCACACCAGCAGACATTCTAAACAGAACACATCCACATAGTGGACCACCACACCAGCAGACATTCTAAACAGAACACATCCACATAGTGGACCACCACACCAGCAGACATTCCAAACAGAACACATCCACATAGTGGACCACCACACCAGCAGACATTCTAAACAGAACACATCCACATAGTGGACCCCCACACCAGCAGACATTCTAAACAGAACACATCCACATAGCTCTATATGTACATGTCTTTCCACTGTTGTGTTGCAGTAGGGTTGTTATTGCCATTAGCCAGCTACTGTGCAGCTCTGGAGTGGTACAAGGTACCTGGCAACAGCAAACACAGAAGCCTCACTCAACACAATCTCTGTATGGCTCAGCGATCGATACACAGCCTCCATGGATCCACAATTTAATATCAGCTATTTACTGGCCTCTATCTTGTTGTACTCGAAGTCATCTCCCCTCCTCTTCTCTCTCTCCATCTCTCTTGCCAACTGTCCTTTCTTTTTCCATCTCTCTTGCCAACTGTCCTCTCTCTCCCTCGCTCGCTCCCACCCTCACCAGATAGCATCACTTCCTCCAGGAGGACATTGATACAGGAAAGAACAGGAGGAGAGGTAGAGATGAAGGGCGGGAAGGAGTCATTGAAAGATGGAAGGAAGGGAGAAAATGAACAGAAAGGCGGAGAGAGGGGGAGGGCGGGAATTGGAGATGGAGAGACGGAAGGGGGAGGGAGAGATTGAGAGAGGTCTGGAGTATGTCTCTCTGTAATCGTGTTAGTTGGCGGCTCGAGGCCTGGCCTCTCCAGCTGTTCAACACACACACACACACACACACACACAAACGCACACACCACCTGTGTCTGCCTGATGGACAGCTCATTCATCACAATTAACCAATTACAGCCTCTGCCTGCCTGCCTGAGTCCACCCCCCCACCAGAGAGAGAGAGAGAGACAGAGAGAGAGAGAGAGAGAGAGAGGGGGAGAGAGAAAGAGAGAAAGGGGGAGAGAGAGACAGAGAGAGACACTGATAGAAAGAGAGAGAGAAAGGGAGAGAAAGAAAGAGGGGGAGAGAGAGAGACAGAGAGGGAGGGGGAGGGAGAGGGGGACAGAGAAAGGGAGAGAGAGAGACAGAGATAGAGAGAGAGAGAGATAGAGAGAGAGAGAGAGAGAGAGAGAGAGAGAGAGAGAGAGAGAGAGAGAGAGACACAGAGAGAGGAGACACAGAGCGCGAGGAGACACAGAGCGCGAGGAGACACAGAGCGCGAGGAGACACAGAGCGCGAGGAGACACAGAGCGCGAGGAGACACAGAGCGCGAGGAGACACAGAGCGCGAGGAGACACAGCTCGCGAGACAAAGGGAGAGGAGGAAAGAGAGAGAGAAAGAGAGAGGGGGAGAGCGTGTGTGTGTGTGTTTATACTTTGTGTGTGTGTGTGTATACTTTGTGTGTGTGTGTGTATACTTTGTGTGTGTGTGTGTGTGTTTATACTTTGTGTGTGTGTGTGTATACTTTGTGTGTGTGTGTGTGTGTATACTTTGTGTGTGTGTGTGTGTGTGTGTATACTTTGTGTGTGTGTATACTTTGTGTGTGTGTGTGTGTATACTTTGTGTGTGTGTGTATACTTTGTGTGTGTGTGTATACTTTGTGTGTGTGTGTGTATACTTTGTGTGTGTGTGTGTGTGTGTATACTTTGTGTGTGTGTGTGTATTCTTTGTGTGTGTGTGTATACTTTGTGTGTGTGTGTATTCTTTGTGTGTGTGTGTGTGTATACCTGAAGCCACAGTGTTGATGGCCCCCTCCTGGCCGATGATGTGCTCCATCAGTCGTTTCTCCAGAGGGAAACGTCTTCTCTCTTCTGCCTCTCTCTTAGCTTGAGCTTCCTGGAACTGCACGCACCCACACACACACGGAGGCAGGGGAAGAGAGGGGGGAGAGAGAGAGGGGGGTAGAGAGAGGGGAGAGGAGAAGGAAAAGAGTGACAAGTCAGTTGGATACGATGTTGTGAATCATCAGAACAGCCCACGACACAGCGAGACAGAGAGAGAGAGAGAGATTGAAGCGGTAACCTCTGTTCTGCTCCATCCCCTGTGACAGAGTTAAAGAGAGGAGAGAACATGAGGGACAAAGAGAAAATGAGGAAAGAGAGAGAGAAGAAGGGAGAAGTAGAAAAATGTATGAAATAAACTCAAATCATCTCTCTGGTTCCCTTCAAGTCACCATTAGCAGCCGTGTGTGTCTGACTACCTGACTGTCCTGAGGCTGGGAAGAGAGCGCAAACCCTCTTTACTGTCTGTCTGTCTCTATGTCTGTGTGTGTGTGTGTGTCTCTGTCTGTCTGTCTGTGTGTGTGTGTGTGTGTGTGTCTCTGTCTGTGTGTGTGTGTGTGTGTGTGTGTGTGTGTCTTTGTCTGTCTGTTACAGTGCTGAGAACCATGATATTGTGATGAATAGATTCACTATTTACCAACAGCAATAACAGTAGTGGTGTAATGGTTGCAGGCCTTTACACTCGTACCCGTATACAGGTAGAAAATGACAGATTGTGGCACTAATAAGAGCCTAAATTGGAACAAGTTATAAATGACGTCAGAACTCAGGCTCTGCACTTCACAGCGCTGTGTGGGTTTTTGACTGACAGCGGTTCTGAACTTGAGCACCTTGCTTGACAAGAAGTTGTCCCCATTCATCTGGCTGATTGGGAAACTTTTGCAAATGTTTTGTTGTCTGAGTGAAGGGAAATGCTGTAAATTAAGGTGACTCAATGTACTTTGAAAGACGAGACGTTGAGGATTATAATACATACCGCTTTGATGTCCTACAAGCAAGACAAAACACCCATGAGTCCAAATGTGCACTTTAAAATTCCAAATATGATAACTATGTTTGATGTACAGTTAGGAGAACAGAACCAGCCTGTTTGTTCCCCGGCACACTCAGCAGAATGCATTCATGACACCTTTCTATGCGCACCAGAATTACAATCCGTGTCTCTGAATTGCGTTGTGAAAGCCAAACACGGTAAGATGTTATTTTAGATCTTAGCTAGTCGTGTTGGTAATAAAACAAGCTTTCAAATCATGCCCACATGACCCAGATGGGGATTTATAAATGGACCGTTTCTGGATTGCTTAAACAACAACAGCAATCGTGTGATGGCTGGGATGCAGGGCTGTGTTCCAAACTAAACAACTACAAGTGTGCTTGCTCTAGTTCCTCAACGGCACAGCTAGGAGAGCAAAAAGAAAGAAGAAGACTCTTCCTCGAGTCATAAAAGTGCATTGAAATTGCTTAGAAACTGTGCACACTTTGGAGAGGTGTGTGGCCACTTGGAGACAACAGTTAGTCCTCTCAATCAAACCTTTGTTATTTTTTTGTCTTATGTTGCACCTACTCCACATTTTCCAGGAATATTCTCATCATGTGACTGAATGTATCCAGAGTATTTTCAGATTTCGTTATCAACAAATGTGGCGAAAAAGTCCAGTACATGTAAAATGCAGATGAAATCGACAGTGTAAAGTTTGGATTCAGTCTGGTGTCAGATGGACTGTTGTGTCCTCCCCTTTGGTCTAATCATTCCCCATGATCTTCAAACTGTTCCCTTTTAATTGCTACCATGGTTATGCATATTTATTTTGTAAGAAACATTTCAATTTATCCCTTTCCATGTGGGCCAATTTCCAAGTGTAAAGGGTTAACCTTTCAGCCCTCTCTGAAGAGCCAGGTATCAGTTTAACCACTAAAGACAATCTTTGTAACATATTGACATTACCTCATCCCTTTAAGACAAAACCACTACGGCTCAGTGAGAAACAGACCCATAGCCCCTTCCCTAAGCACTTGATGCAGATGAATAAGTATTGAATATGGTGATAGCTATCCTAGCACTTTTGTTGGCTAGGTGGAAGTTCCCACATGTCGTGATAAATCTATTGATAAGAAGTGCCTACGGCCTAGGGGATGTGCCTAGGGGAAGTGGCTAGGGGAAGTGCCTAGGGGGTAAGGGGTTCGATTTTAGGGTTGTGCATTCGACTGCCTTGTCTTTAAAACACACCAACACTAGTTCTGCGTAACCCCTTTTAACCTCCCCTAGCCTAGAACAGCCTTTACACCCCTCAGAGCCAATAACATCGCCCATTTCCCTGTCACTCCCCACTTGGGGTGTCTTTGTGTGTGTGTGTCTCCCAGTGGGGGGGGGGGTGCAGATGTTTCCTGGGTGGAAGTTTGATCTCGTGCCGAGGAGGCTGGTTGTTAGTTTGCCACTCCTAGTGTATGTGTATGTATGTGTGTGTGTGTGTGTGTGTGTGTGTGATACCTTGCCCTCCCACTCCAGCAGTAGTGTGTGTAACTCTCCCTCCTTGGCGTAGGCTCTGGCTGTGTGTCCTAAGGCATTGGTCTGCAGGGGGTTGGCACCTGCACACAGAGAGAGAGAGAGAGAGAGGGAGGTTAGGGGGGGTCAAAGGTTAGGGGTCAGACTGCAGCATTTGGACCACTCCACAGGGTAGAAAGAGAGGTCATATTTGTGATGCCAAAAATGCACACTCTGACCCCTCTACACACACATCCTTGCCTACTGCACAATCTCCACACACACAGCGGGTATTATATTAACACACAGCAGGTATTATATTAACACACAGCGGGTATTATATTAACACACAGCAGGTATTATATTAACACACAGCAGGTATTATATTAACACACAGCAGGTATTATATTAACACACAGCGGGTATTATATTAACACACAGCAGGTATTATATTAACACACAGCAGGTATTATATTAACACACATGGGTATTATATTAACACACAGCAGGTATTATATTAACACACAGCAGGTATTATATTAACACACAGCAGGTATTATATTAACACACAGCAGGTATTATATTAACACACAGCAGGTATTATATTAACACACAGCAGGTATTATATTAACACACAGCAGGTATTATAGTAACACACAGCAGGTATTATAGTAACACACAGCAGGTATTATAGTAACACACAGCAGGTATTATAGTAACACACAGCAGGTATTATATTAACACACAGCAGGTATTATATTAACACACAGCGGGTATTATATTAACACACAGCGGGTATTATATTAACACACAGCAGGTATTATATTAACACACAGCAGATATTATATTAACACACAGCAGATATTATATTAACACACAGCATGTATTATATTAACACACAGCAGGTCAGGAATTAACTCCACTGCCACAGCAGGAGGGTCATTGTATCACCACAGAGTTCAACACAGAGTTCAACACAGAGATTAACACAGAGATTAACACAGAGAGCAACACAGAGAGCAACACAGAGAGCAACACAGAGAGCAACACAGAGAGCAACACAGAGAGCAACACAGAGATCAACACAGAGTTCAACACAGAGATCAACACAGAGATCAACTGGCCTGTAAAGTTGAAAGAGACATGCCAGAACCCACAGCAGTAGGTTATTACCCCTATATTACACACACTAAAGGGCTGAGGTAACCTCTGGAGAGACGGAACGTGTTAGTGAGTGTGTGTCAGTGATTGAGTGTGTGTGTGTGTGTCAGTGATTGAGTGTGTGTGTGTGTGTCAGTGATTGAGTGTGTGTGTGTGTGTGTGTCAGTGATTGAGTGTGTGTGTGTCAGTGATTGAATGTGTGTGTGTGTCGGGGATTGAGAGTGTGTGAGTGTAGGTGTCAGTGAGTCAATGATTGAGAATGTGTGTGTGTGAGTCTGGGATTGAGAGTGTGTGTGTGTGAGTCGGGTATTGAGTGTGTAATGGCAGTCTGACCTGACCTGCACTCTTAACTCAGTGTCACACACACACACACGTGCCATAACACACACACACACACACACACACACACGCCTCTGTAGCTATGCCGCATGGTGTGTTTTGCGATGCTGTGTGTGTGTGTGTACCATGTGGTACATGGTCGTAGTGTTGCTGTGAGCGAAGACCAGTGAGAGTAATCGCCATGGTGATTATTGATAAAAACCTAAACACCTGCCCTGCTCCCAAACCAATGATCCAAACCACAAACATAAAGGAGAAAAGCAATATACCAGCTGACACACCCACACACGCTCACAGCTCCCCTCACCTGCCTCACACACACTCTGCCCCCCCCTCCCCCCTTCTGTTTCCAACATAATAAATAGCATCATTTAGGCCTTTAATATCAGCCCATCCCTCTGGGCCAAGGATCAACCCTAACGACCACTAACCCTCAGAGAGAGAGAGATAGAGGGGGGAGAGAGAAAGAAAGAGTGGAGAGAGAGAGAGAAAGAGGGGGGAGAGGGGGTGAGATGGGAGAGAGAGAGGGGAGACAAGGGGGAGAGAGAGGGGAGACAGGGGAGAGAGAGGGGAGAGAAAGAGGGGAAAGAGAGGAGAAAGAGGGGAGAAAGAGCGTAGAGGGGGAGAGGGGAGAGAGAGAAAGTGGGGAAAGACAGAGAGAGGGGAAGAGAAAGAGGGGGGAAAGAGGGGAGAGGGGAAAGAGAGAGAGGGGAGAAAGAGGGGGAAGAGAGAGACGGGAAAGAGAGAGAGGGGAGAAAGAGGGGGAAGAGAGAGACGGGAAAGAGAGAGAGGGGAGAAAGAGGGGGAAGAGAGAGACGGGAAAGAGAGAGAGGGGAGAAAGAGGGGAAGAGAGAGACGGGAAAGAGAGAGAGGGGAGAAAGAGGGGGAAGAGAGAGAGGGGGAAGAGAGAGACGGGAAAGAGAGAGAGGGGAGAAAGAGGGGGAAGAGAGAGACGGGAGAGAAAGAGGGGAAAGAGAAAGAGGGGGAAGAGAGAGACGGGAAAGAGAGAGAGGGGAGAAAGAGGGGGAAGAGAGAGACGGGAGAGAAAGAGGGGAAAGAGAAAGAGGGGAGAAAGAGGGGGAAGAGAAAGAGGGGAAAGAGGGGAAGAGAGAGAGGGGAGAGAGAGAAAGAGGGGAAAGAGAGAGAGGGGAAAGAGAAAGAGGGGAGAAAGAGAAGGGAGAGAAAGAGGGGAAAGAGAAAGAGGGGAGAAAGAGGGGAGAGAGAGAGAGGGGAAAGAGAAAGAGGGGAGAAAGAGGGGAGAGAGAGAGAGGGGAAAGAGAGAGAGGGGAAAGAGAGAGAGGGGAGAAAGAGGGGAGAGAGAGAGGGGAAAGAGAGAGAGGGGGAAGAGAAAGAGGTGGGAGAGGGTCACACACACAAACAATAACTATATTGAAACAGATGCAATACAAGCAGCAAATTCACTTACAAAACCCCCTTTATTATTGCCTCATTAAAAATGGCTATTAGGAGTATTCTCTACCTCCCTCCCCCGTCCCTCTGTTCCTCTCCCTTTTCAATGCAGCTGGTGGGACAGGGACCCTGCTGGTCTGTGTGTGTGCCTAACCCCCCTGGTCAGGGCCATGCTCTGCTCCATTACTCTCTGCCAGGCCTGTGGGGCCCTGTGTGGAGCCTGGGGGCTGGGTAGTGAGCTTCCCCAGGCAGGTTGAGGGCTGCTGGGGCAGGACCCTGCTTGAGGTGGGCCTACAGACGGTGATGGATGGAGGCCCGAGACTAAGGGCCAACTGAGGCAAAGAGAGCAAGACAACGCACAAGGGTCACACACACATGGGAAATAAACACAAATGCAAGCACAAATACGCAGGCGCATACACGCCTAAAAAGACACAAACACACAGAAGTTCTCATCACTGACAGCTGTTATTCATCATGTGTGTTTTATTACAGCTCTCCTATAACAGCAGGAGAAAGGGAGGACAGAAGCAGGAAAACGATGGAGGAGAGCAGAGGAAAGGAGGGGCCAATAGGAATGGAATCATGAAACTGAGCTTAGGAAGAAAAAAGACAAGAAGCAACTTCTCCTCGTGTCACTGTGTGTGTGTGTGTGTGTGTGTGTGTGTGTGTGCGCGCGCGAGTGAGTGAAAGGGAGGGAGGTCACAGATGGATTCTGATTGGCTGTGATAGCAGTGCCGGTCAGGCGTGGTCAGGTCGTCTGGGTAACAACATCTTTAATGTGATTTGTTTAGAATAATTGTTTCTGTTTTGAGAAATTTCTCCGATTTTTTTTAATGTAAAACTGTATCAGGGTCAGGAAGGAGAGTGTGTGGGGGGGAATACTATTCCATTAGGCGAGTAGAATTTGTTTAAGCACTTAGATTACTCATTCTCTCAGCCTCCTCCCTCTGTCTAGTTCTACCGGTCAGTTTGAGGAAGAGAGAGAAAAAGAGGACGAGAGAACGACAGTGGGAGAGGTGTAATCCATCATAAACAGAACATTATTCCTGGAACTCAATCATGACAGTGTGTGTACGCGTTGTCTTACCTAGTAATTAAGACAGTGGTCTAAGCTTTTGGGGGATAATTTGGACATTTTTGGGATGCAGATTATTTGCGACACCTTTACACATAGCAGTTATTATTTTGATCCATTAATTAAGTGCAGTTTAGAGACTTCCTCAAACCAAATGGCAACATTCACTTTTTTTTAACAATCATTCTTCAGTTCAAACTCCTGAGAAAGGCATCATCTTCATCCAGATTTCACATTCAATGTGACCCCCCACACACTAATAAAATACTAATATTCAATATGTATACACTTACCCCCCAACACACTAATAAAATACTAATATTCAATATGTATACACTTACCCCCAACACACTAATAAAATACTAATATTCAATATGTATACACTTAACCCCCAACACACTAATAAAATACTAATATTCAATATGTATACACTTACCCCCCAACACTAATAAAATACTAATATTCAATATGTATACACTTAACCCCCAACACACTAATAAAATACTAATATTCAATATGTATACACTTACACCCCAACACACTAATAAAATACTAATATTCAATATGTATACACTTAACCCCCAACACACTAATAAAATACTAATATTCAATATGTATACACTTACCCCCAACACACTAATAAAATACTAATATTCAATATGTATACACTTACCCCCAACACTAATAAAATACTAATATTCAATATGTATACACTTACCCCCCCAACACTAATAAAATACTAATATTCAATATGTATACACTTACCCCCAACACACTAATAAAATACTAATATTCAATATGTATACACTTACCCCCAACACACTAATAAAATACTAATATTCAATATGTATACACTTACCCCCAACACACTAATAAAATACTAATATTCAATATGTATACACTTACCCCCAACACACTAATAAAATACTAATATTCAATATGTATACACTTACCCAACACACTAATAAAATACTAATATTCAATATGTATACACTTACCCCAACACACTAATAAAATACTAATATTCAATATGTATACACTTACACCCCAACACACTAATAAAATACTAATATTCAATATGTATACACTTACCCCCAACACACTAATAAAATACTAATATTCAATATGTATACACTTACCCCCAACACACTAATAAAATACTAATATTCAATATGTATACACTTACACCCAACACACTAATAAAATACTAATATTCAATATGTATACACTTACCCCCCAACACACTAATAAAATACTAATATTCAATATGTATACACTTACCCCCAACACACTAATAAAATACTAATATTCAATATGTATACACTTACACCCCAACACACTAATAAAATACTAATATTCAATATGTATACACTTACCCCCAACACTAATAAAATACTAATATTCAATATGTATACACTTACACCCCAACACACTAATAAAATACTAATATTCAATATGTATACACTTACCCCCAACACACTAATAAAATACTAATATTCAATATGTATACACTTACCCCAACACACTAATAAAATACTAATATTCAATATGTATACACTTACCCCCAACACACTAATAAAATACTAATATTCAATATGTATACACTTACCCCCAACACACTAATAAAATACTAATATTCAATATGTATACACTTACCCCCCAACACACTAATAAAATACTAATATTCAATATGTATACACTTACCCCCCAACACTAATAAAATACTAATATTCAATATGTATACACTTACCCCCCCAACACTAATAAAATACTAATATTCAATATGTATACACTTACACCCCAACACACTAATAAAATGCTCATAGAAATCACACACACACACAGACAATTCAATTCAAGGTGCTTTATTGGCATGGGAAACATATGTTTACATTGCCAAACAGTAAATATTCCGCTCTGACAAGTTCCAAAACAAAAGAGACATTTCAAATGTCATATTATGTCTATTTGTGACCCGATTCAGGAAACTTGGCGTATGTCGCAAGTCCCGACTTCACAGGAGAGCCATTTCAACGTAAATTATTATTATTTTTTAATCAAAATGCCTTTTTTTTTGTCAGAAATGCTTTCCCGAACATGTGAACTTTCATGTGCCTTAATAACAAACATGTATGTAATTTGTAAATACGAATACGATTGTTAAATTACAAGCCTTGTTGGTTAAACCACAGAAAAGGGTAGCAACCTTCCCACTAGCCATAATTGGCTGACATAATGAGTGGGCTGGACATGACGAGAGAGGAGTTCGGATTGGTCTGCCATATTGAAGGCTTCTGTCGATTTTAGCTCGTCAGTATGTGTTGGTAATCCTGTCAAACGCGGCTTTTTTTTAATGTATTGTGTAGTGGAGCTGCATAAGTGTTGCTCTCCACTTTCTGGAGGATTCAGTTTTGAAATCAGTGGAATTAGAGTATGATAGTTAAAGAGATGGAGAAAACACCTGTCTCCGGATTACATCTTCAAACCAAGGGCAACCTTGGCATGGCATTCCTGACAGGGAGACGCGTCCATCATGCATGATGATGTATACAGGTAAGATAGCTAGTTACATTTTCAGATATTACACGTTCTAACTTTGACAAAGTGTACTGTTAGCTAGCTAGCTAACGTTAGCTGGCTGGCTCCCTAGCTGACTTTATTATTCATTTCAAAGTCAAAGTCACCATTATTAGTCAGTTGTACAACTGAATGCCTTCAACCGAAATGTGTCTTCCGCATTTAACCCAACCCCTCTGAATCAGAGAGGTGCGGGGGGCTGCCTTAATCGACATCCACGTCTTCGGCGCCCGGGGAACAGTGGGTTAACTGCCTTGTTCAGGGGCAGAACGACAGATTTTTTCCTTGTCAGCTCGGGGATTCAAACTTGCAACCCTCCGGTTACAAGTCCAACACTCTAACCACTAGGCTACCTGCCGCCTTCCCAGAGCCGTTGCTGCGATGGCCCACTGTGGTATTTCACCCAGTAGATATGGGAGTTTATCAAAATTTGATTTGTTTTTTTCGAATTCTTTATGGATATGTGTAATCTGAGGGAATCATGTGTCTCTAACATGGTCATACATTTGGCAGGAGGTTAGGAAGTGCTGCTCAGTTTCCACCTCATTTTGTGGGCAGTGTGCACGTAGCCTGTCTTCTCTTGAGAGCCAGGTCTGCATTTGGCAGCCTTTCTCAATAGCAAGGCTGTGCTCACTGAGTCTGTAAGTTTGGGTCAATCACAGTGGTCAGGTATTCTGCCACTATATACTCTCTGTTTAGGGCCAACTAGCGTTCTAGTTTGCTCTGTTTTTTGTTAATTCTTTCCAATGTGTCAAGTAATTATCTTTTTGTTTTCTCATGATTTGGTTGGGTCTAATCTCACAGTTTCTCTATTTTCTTGTGGTGTTGCCCCAGGACAGGCTCTGTGCAAGGATCAATTAGGTCTGGAGGGAGGGTGGGGCTTACTTGTTTAAAACCCACTCACTGATGTGTAGAGGGAGGGTAGGAGGGAAGGGGGGAGATATGTTCTGCCCTGGGGTAGTGTGTTCGGTAGAGGACCCGAGTCAACGACAGGTGTGAGCACAGAAACACAATCAGTCACTTCAAGTCAACCTGAAGGACATGATGTGCATGTGTGTGGATGCGTGTGTGTGTGTGCATGTCATTGTGTGTGTGTGTATATGTGTGTATGCATGACTCACCTTTCTCCAGCAGCATGCGTACAGCGAGTGGGTCGTCGGCCAGCGTTGCATAGTGCAGGGCTGTGCAACCACGGAAACCAGCCCTGCTACTTAGCCTGCTACTAAATTCATCCTCCCTGGATACCAACACTGACACAGACAGACAGACATAAAGAGAAAGAAATAAGATTAATAAATCACAGTTGTATTTTTATCTTCTCCATTCATGCAACATTATGAGAATCAAACACATTTCTACATTAGAGAGAATCCATGATGTTTCTACTTTAAAAATAAAAGCATTGACCCTGATAGTGTGTTCAACATCACTCTATCATGTATAGTAATGATACACACTTCTTTATTACACACATAGCCCTTCTCTCTCTCTCTCTCTCTCCCTCAATTCAATTAAATTCAATTCAAGGGGCTTTATTGCCATGGGAAACATATGTTAACATTGCCAAAGCAAGTGAAGTAGATAATAAACAAAAGTGAAATAAACAATAAAAATGAACAGTAAACATTACACTCACAGAAGTTCCAAACAAATAAAGACAATACAAATGTCATATTATGTATATATACAGTGTTGTAATGATGTACAAATGGTTAAAGTACAAAAGGGAAAATAAATAAGCATAAATGTGGGTTGTATTTACAATGGTGTTTGTTCTTCACTGGTTGACCTTTTCTTGTGGCAACAGGTCACAAATCTTGCTGCTGTGATGGCACACTGTGGTATTTCACCCAGCAGATATGGGAGTTTATCAAAATCCGGTTTGTTGTCAAATGTTTTGTGGATCTGTGTAATCTGAGGGAAATATGTGTCTCTAATATGGTCATTCATTGAGCAGGAGGTTAGGAAGTGCAGCTCAGTTTCCACCTCATTTTGTGGGCAGTGTGCACATAGCCTGTCTTCTCATAAGAGCCAGGTCTGCCTACGGTGGCCTTTCTCAATAGCAAGGCTATGCTCACTGAGTCTGTACATAGTCAAAGCTTTCCTTAAGTTTGGGTCAGTCACAGTGGTCAGGTATATATACTCTCTCTCTCTCTCTCTCAGTTTTCTCCTTCCGACCACTTGTCATCCTCCCTGCCTCTCTTTTCTCCGACACTCGCTCTCTCCCTCTCATTGTCTGCCTTCATCTCTTTCCCTGAAACTTTGTCTCTTCACTCCCTCCCTCCATCACCTAACCCCCCTCCCTCTCCCTCCCCTCTCTTGACAGGCTGGCTGGTGTGTGTATGGATGTCTGAGAGGGATAATCACAGCAAACTCAATAAAGCGTCGCACAGGCCCGCCTAGCCCATCTATCAGCGTGCGTCTGGGAAATGCTTCCCCGCGCAACGCCGCCCCGCGTGGACCCAAAGCTGACAGCTATATAAATGTGTGCAATATACATATCACATATAAATATGTCTGCAGAGCCAGCAGAGGCTGAGTCTGTGTGTGTGTGCGCTTCGATAAAAAAACAAATAAAACAACGCCTCCATCAGAAAATAAATAAATAAAATAAATAAATGGGGAACAAATGAAACTCTTACATATATGCAAATATGAGAGGGGCTCATAATGTCTGTGTCTACAGTTAGAATTCATCTATGTAATAACAAACTAATGACCAGGGCCTACTGTGGCTGGGTGTATATTTCTGTGTCTATCTATCTATCTATCTATCTATCTATCTATCTATCTATCTATCTATCTGCACCATCATCACGTGTGTAAGATACACTCCAGCTTGTCTCTGAGTTGGGGGGTTAGGAGGATGCTCCAGCTTGTCTCTGAGTTGGGGGGTTAGGAGGATGCTCCAGCTTGTCTCTGAGTTGGGGAGTTAGGAGGATGGATGAATGATGTCGTAGTTACCTTCCAGTGAGTGAATGCCCTTCTCTCTGGACGTGTCATAGACGTTGTTGAAGTCGTCTCCTGCATTAGGATCAGCCCCAGACTCCAGCAGAACCTTCACCACGCTGGAAAACACAAACACACATTTAGTAAAACAACAAGGGTGTGTGAGCCATCTGACAATGGACTACAGCCATATCAGTTAATTGTGATATGACCAGCAACCTCCCTGGCTGAGGACCAGCGACCTCCCTGGCTGAGGACCAGCGACCTCCCTGGCTGAGGACCAGCGACCTCCCTGGCTGAGGACCAGCGACCTCCCTGGCTGTGACTGTGTCTAAGGTGCCCCCTCCTCCCTCCACTGCTCAGACTGATCTACTGCTAGTCTTGTCTCAACAATTCGATTTTGTTACATCTCATCTTATTGACATTTGTTTCTGTTTAACCATCTCTAAATCTCCCACAACACTCCAGGCCACAGGTTGGCCACACAGGGGTGGGGAGTACCCATAGGAACCATGGAAAATGGGCAGGGTAGACTCCAACCCCCTTACCCCCCTAGGACCCCAAACTAACGAGGGTGCTAGGGGACGTTTCCGGCGCTGTGTGAACTCCTTCAGTGGAGCGGACCGACCCGGCAGTCAACAACGCGTCAAAAGACACACTACTCCCATGGCAACGGCGTTCACTGTGACCCCAGCGACATTCCAGGTACCGTCACTCCGTCTACACCCTCCACCACCCCATTGACGCACCAGACCCCCATCCCACCAGACCCCCCGTCCCACCCCCACCACACACCCCACCATGAACAAGGGCTGTAACACACTACAGACAGTCAACATCTGGCCCGTGTTGTGTTGTACTCCATACTGAGGTTTCCTCACAGCTAGCCTGGTCCCAGATACGTTTTGCTTTACAGCATGACAATAGTAGTCAGAGGAGTTAGCTACTGCAGATACAGATCTGGGACCAAGCTAACCTGATAGCTTCTTCACATAGAGATCTGGGACCAGGCTAACCTGATAGCTTCTTCACATAGAGATCTGGGACCAGGCTAACCTGATAGCTTCTTCACATAAAGATCTGGGACCAAGCACACCTGATAGCTTCTTCACATAGAGATCTGTGACCAGGCTAACCTGATAGCTTCTTCACATAGAGATCTGGGACCAGGCTAACCTGATAGCTTCTTCACATAGAGATCTGGGACCAGGCTAACCTGATAGCTTCTTCACATAAAGATCTGGGACCAGGCTAACCTGATAGCTTCTTCACATAGAGATCTGGGACCAGGCTAACCTGATAGCTTCTTCACATAGAGATCTGGGACCAGGCTAACCTGATAGCTTCTTCACATAGAGATCTGGGACCAGGCTAACCTGATAGTTTCTTCAGAGGATTATAATCTGGTTGCGTTTGTTATGGTTGCCAGCACCAAGGACTTGTTTCAGTGAGTCTCTAGGGCAAAATGGTATCTTGTGCTGTGTGTCTTCAGAGATGTGGTTTGTGGTGATGATACTCAGAACCTATGAGATCCCTGTCCACTAGCCCTGTGGGTGAGGTGGAGGCTTCTGTTTTGTGCCGGACCGTGTGACAGGACAGCACTGCTGGTTAGGAGGGGTTATCTTCTTTTGTTACTGTATCAGTTCAGCTGTGGGAGGGGTGGGGGCAGTGACCCAAAGAGGGCTCTCTCTCGCCCCGGCAAGCACTTCTACAAACACATATCCTCAGACACAAATACATGCACGCAAACACAGGCAAACACACACACACACACACACACACACACACACACACACACACACACACACACCCGGGTAGGCAGGGGTATGTGGAGAAGAGGGTTTGGCTAAAAAGGGTTGTTAATGGTATCGAAAAGGTAAACATGGACAAAGGGAAAAGAAAAATAGAGAGAGGAGGAGAGGAAGAGGAGAGGAGGAGGATGAAAGAGGGAGGACAGAAGAAAGAAAGAGGATTTGATTATACAGTAGGTTGTGATACTCATCAGGTCTTGGAACCAGTTTCTGGTTTTGAGTAATAAGTGCTGGTAAACTGACTAACTTTATTTGGGCTGTGTGTGATAGAGATGCAACACTAAATCATGGACAACCTATGACTGCACAGAGCCTGTGTGAATAGATTAGCCTTAGTGAGAGTGTATTAGCCCTAGTGAGAGCGTGTAAGAGTATTAGCCCTAGTGAGTGTATTAGCCTTAGTGAGTGTATTAGCCCTAGTGAGAGCGTATTAGCCCTAGTGAGAGCGTATTAGCCCTAGTGAGAGCGTATTAGCCCTAGTGAGAGCGTATTAGCCCTAGTGAGAGCGTATTAGCCCTAGTGAGAGTGTGAGAGAGTGTATTAGCGCTAGCGAGAGTGTATTAGCCCTAGTGAGAGAGTGTATTAGCCCTAGTGAGTGTTTGAGAGAGCGTATTAGACCTAGTGAGAGCATACTAGCCCTAGTGAGAGCGTATTAGCCCTAGTGAGAGCGTATTAGCCCTAGTGAGAGCGTATTAGCCCTAGTGAGAGCGTATTAGCCCTAGTGAGAGTGATTGAGAGAGCGTATTATCCCTAGTGAGAGCGTATTATCCCTAGTGAGAGCGTATTAGCCCTAGTGAGAGCGTATTAGCCCTAGCGAGAGCGTATTAGCCCTAGCGAGAGCGTATTAGCCCTAGCGAGAGCGTATTAGCCCTAGCGAGAGCGTATTAGCCCTAGCGAGAGTGTATTAGCCCTAGCGAGAGCGTATTAGCCCTAGTGAGAGTGTATTAGCCCTAGTGAGAGTGTACTAGCCCAAGTGAGAGCGTATTAGCCCTAGTGAGAGTGTATTAGCCCTAGTGAGAGTGTGAGAGTGTATTAGCCCTAGTGAGAGTGTATTAGCCCTAGTGAGAGTGTGAGAGAGTGTATTAGCCCTAGTGAGAGTGTATTAGCCCTAGTGAGAGTGTATTAGCCCTAGTGAGAGTGTATTAGCCCTAGTGAGAGTGAATTAGCCCTAGTGAGAGTGTACTAGCCCTAGTGAGAGCGTTTGAGCGTATTAGCCCTAGTGAGAGTGTACTAGCCCTAGTGAGAGCGTTTGAGCGTATTAGCCCTAGTGAGAGTGTATTAGCCCTAGTGAGAGTGAATTAGCCCTAGTGAGAGTGAATTAGCCCTAGTGAGAGTGTACTAGCCCTAGTGAGAGCGTTTGAGCGTATTAGCCCTAGTGAGAGTGTATTAGCCCTAGTGAGAGTGTACTAGCCCTAGTGAGAGCGTTTGAGCGTATTAGCCCTAGTGAGAGTGTATTAGCCCCCCCCCCTCTCCGGTGGGCAGGAGACATCCGTCTCCCCTGGCCAGACAGTCACCTACACCCCCCACCCACATACCCACACCTGGCCAGTGGTCAGTCCAGCTGTGTCTCCCTCTGAAGCCCTCAGGGCCGTGGGATGGAGGGGGTAGAGTTGAGAGGGGGTGGGAGGATCAGGGTTTCTAGGGTCTCTGTCCATTGCCTGCTCGGTCAGTGGGTTTTAGCCTAGGTTCAGGGGTGTGCAATATCCTGGGTCAGAATTAGCGAGCAGGCCCATTCACACTGTGTTCCTCCTATGAACGAGACACTATTTTCCAAGGTATGTCTGGCAGTGTGATTTAAGTGCCACTGCCCCATAATTCTGTCTCATTCCCACCCCACACTCCCCCTAAAGCCGATAATCCCACTCCAGGCCTCTCCATCTCTCTCCAGGCCTCTCTATCCCTCTCCCTCTCTCTCCAGGCCTCTCCCTCTTTCCAGGCCTCTTCATCACTCTCCAGGCCTCTCTATCACTCTCCATCACTCTCCAGGCCTCTCTCCCCCCTCCCTGTCTCTAGGCCTCTCTCCCCCCTCCCTGTCTCCAGGCCTCTCCATGCCTCTCTATCCCTCTCCTTCTCCCTAGGCCTCTCTATCCCCCTCCCTCTCTCCAGGCCTCTCTCCCTCTCTCTCTCCAGGCCTCTCCATCACTCTCCAGGCCTCTCTCCCCCCTCCCCTCTCTCCAGGCCTCTCTCCCCCCTCCCCTCTCTCCAGGGCTCTCCATGCCTCTCTATCCCTCTCCTTCTCTCTAGGCCTCTCTATCCATCTCCCTAGGCCTCTCTATCCCGCTCTCCATCCCTCTCCCTCTCTCCATCCCTCTCTATCCCTCTGACTCTCTCCAGGCCTCTCTCTCCATCCCTCTGCCTCTCTCCAGGCCTCTCTCCAGGCCTCTCTCCAGGCCTCTCCCTCCATCCTGCAGCCTCTTGAGAAGGAGAGGAAAACTTGTATTCACATTTTTCCCAACGAGTCGCTCTGTCGGAACGGTCAACAGGCGTTCCACTCGGGCGAGTGCTCATTGTGCACGTGAATGGAGGGAGGGGAGGAAGGGATAGGGGGATGGAGAGAGAGAGATATGGAGAGGGAGATTGTGTGTTAAGAGTGCAAACAGGGGGGTACCCTGCCCATCCCTGCTTTCAGCCACATCAAAGCTACTCAAATACACACACCCTCAAACCCCCCCACCACCTCACACACTCAACCCCTCACAAACACACACACACACACACTCAACCCTAACCCCTCACAAACACACACACACACACACACACTCAACCCTAACCCCTCACACACAATCTCAACCTCGCTCTCACACAACCCCTCACACTAGGGCTGACCCCATTTAGTCAACTGGTCGATCAGTGTTGATTGGTCTATAAATTAAGAAAATATTCTGTATCAAATAATACCAGGCCAGGTTGGAGAGGATTGGCGCATTGTCCATTTGACACAACATTAGCGCATTCGACTATAGCCCTCAGAGCCAGAACAACCTTGTCGACTGCTGTTGAATAAATAATTAACAGTTAGGACACATATTTACTAGCAAGCAATGAAAACGTGCATTGTATAAAAGAAAGTCCACACCTCCATATTTTTTAATTTTTTTTTACTGAAGTGCCATAATGCTCTACACCCCTGAGCATCTAGCGTATTACATGATCCTGCGTCAAAAGATAGTTGGAAAGACGAGAGGATGTAGAACGTTTAATACACTAATAGACTAAGTTAGCAAAACAATTGATTATAAACATTGGTAAACACTCATGTTATTAGGTCAAGTTTATCTACATGAAAATAAAAGTTAAGAATAAAAAAAAATACTGAATGGATGTGTTTTGACGGTTATTTTATTTTCATGACGGTCTTCAACCATAACTGTCAGTTACATGGTTTATTCAATTACTGTAACAGCCCTAGTCATAATAATATGTGACTCATTTCAGGAAACTAGAAGTATGTCGCACGCCACTACTTCACAGGAGAGGCATTTGAACGCAAACATTAAAAAAATATGTATCACAATGAGTTTTTTAGGCAGAAATGCCTTTTGGAACATGTGAACATCCAGGTGCCTTAATCTCATCACTTTGCAATATCAGTTATTTTATTATTGATTCTTAACCTCTACGGGAAAGGTGTGCCCCCCCGTGGGACGTTTGAGCTAACGTGCGCTAATGTGATTAGCATGAGGTTGTAAGTAACAAGAACATGTCCCAGGACATAGACATGTCTGATATGGGCAGAAAGCTTAAATTCTTGTTAATCTAACTGCACTGTCAAATTGACAGTAGCTATTACAGTGAAATAATACCATGCTATTGTTTGAGGAGAGTGCACAGTTATGTACTTGAAAATGTATATATTGACCAATTAGGCACATTTGGGAAGACTTGATGCAACATTTAGAACAGAAATTCAATAGTTCATTGGATCAGTCTAAAACTTTGCACATACATTGCTGCCGTCTAGTGGCCAAAATCTAAATTGTGCCTAAACTGGAATAATAAATTGTGGCCTTTCTCTTGCATTTCAAAGATGGTACAACAAAATATTATCTTTTACCAGATCTAATGTGTTATATTCTCCTACATTAATTTCACATGATACAAGTAATTTTTACAACAATTGTTTACAGACAGATTATTTCACTTATAATTCACTGTATCACAATTCCAGTGGGTCAGAAGTTTACATCCACTAAGTTGACTGTGCCTTTAAACAGCTTGGACAATTCCTGAAAATGATTTCATGGCTTTAGAAGCTTCTGATAGGCTAATTGACATAATTTGAGTCAATTGGAGGTGTACCTGTGGATGTATTTCAAGGCCTACCTTCAAACGCAGTGCCTCTTTGCTTGACATCATGGGAAAATCAAAAGAAATCAGCCAAGACTTCAGAAAAACAATTGTAGACCTCTACAAGTCTGGTTCATCCGTGGGAACAATTTCCAAACGCCTGAAGGTACCATGTTCACCTGTATAAACAATAGTACGCAAGTATAAACACCATGGGACCACGCAGCCGTCATACCGCTCAAGAAGAGGAAGCGTTCTGTCTCCTAGAGACGAAATTACTTTGGTGCGAAAGGTTTAAATCAATCCCTGAACAACAGCAAAGGACCTTGTGAGGATGCTGGAGGAAACAGGTACAAAAGTATCAACATCCACAGTAAAACAAGTCCTATATCAACATAACCTGAAAGGCCGCTCAGCAAGGAAGAAGCCAGACTACAGTTTGCAACTGCACATGGGGACAAAGATCGTACTTTTTGGAGAAATGTCCTCTGGTTTGATGAAACAAAAATATAACTGCTTGGCCATAATGACCATCGTTATGTTTGGAGGAAAAAGGGGGATGCTTGCAAGCCGAATAACACCATCCCAACCGTGAAGCACGGGGGTGGCAGCATCATGTTGTGGGGGTGCTTTGCTGCAGGAGGGACTGGTGCACTTCACAAAATAGATGGCATCACGAGGAAGTAAAATTATGTGGATATATTGAAGCAACATCTCAAGACATCAGTCAGGAAGTTAAAGCTTAGTCGCAAATGGGTCTTCCAAATGGACAATGACCCCAAGCATAATTCCAAAGTTGTGGAAAATTGGCTTAAGGACAACAAAGTAAAGTTATTGGAGTGGCCATCACAAATCCCTGACCTCAATCCCATAGAACATTTGTGGGCAGAACTGAAAAAGCGTGTGCGAGCAAGGAGGCCTACAAACCTGACTCAGTTACACCAGCTCTGTCAGGAGCAATGGGCCAAAATTCACCCAACTTATTGTGGGAAGCTTGTGGAAGGCTACCCGAAACGTTTGACCCGAGTTAAACAATTTAAAGGCAATGCTACCAAATACTAATTGAGTGTATGTAAACATCTGACCCACTGGGAATGTGATGAAAGAAATAAAAGCTGAAATAAATCACTCTCTCTGCTATTATTCTGACATTTCACATTCTTAAAATAAAGTGGTGATCCTAACTGACCTAAGACAGGGCATTTTTACTAGGACTAAATGTCAAGAATTGTGAAAAACTGAGTTTAAATGTATTTGGCTAAACTTCCGACTTCAACTGTATAGCGCATTTACAATTAAATTATTCAAATATATTTTGTAATTTACAGTGAACTCCAAAATTATTGGGAGATTGACACATTTTTGTGGACGCTACCATGATTAGATAATCCTGAATGAATTGTGAATAATGATGTAAGAAAGTGAGAGGCATTAATATCATACCCCTCTGTTATTATAATGGTGAGACGTTAGCATGTCTTGGGGGCATGATATAAAATGCTAACCTCCCCTGTTATAGTAATGGTGAGATGTTAGCATGTCTTGGGGGCATGATATAAAATGCTAACCTCCCCTGTTATTATAATGGTGAGATGTTAGCATGTCTTGGGGGCATGATATAAAATGCTAACCTCCCCTGTTATTATAATGGTGAGATGTTAGCATGTCTTGGGGGCATGATATAAAATGCTAACCTCCCCTGTTATTATAATGGTGAGATGTTAGCATGTCTTGGGGGCATGATATAAAATGCTAACCTCCCTGTTATTATAATGGTGAGAGGTTAGCATGTCTTGGGGCATGATATAAAATGCTAACCTCCCTGTTATTATAATGGTGAGATGTTAGCATGTCTTGGGGGCATGACATAAAATGCTAACCTCCCCTGTTATTATAATGGTGAGAGGTTAGCATGTCTTGGGGGTACGATATAAAATGCTGACCTCCCCTCTTATAGTAATGGTGAGATGTTAGCATGTCTTGGGGGTATGATATAAAATGCTAACCTCCCCTGTTATTATAATGGTGAGATGTTAGCATGTCTTGGGGGTATGATATGTGTGTCTAACTTTCTCACTCATTATTCACGATTCCTTCAGGACTATCCGTACTCATGGTAGCGTCCACATGAATGTACTGTCTTGGGATATCTAACAACAGTATAGGTACGCGCTAAAACAGGTACATGTCAAAATGGGGGATATCCTCTTTTAAGTGGCGGGGCTGCTCTTTGCTGAAACAAACTCCAGATTGTGGCTTTAAGTAAATTAAAATGGGCTATATACACCCGTATTTCCAAAATAACTGATGTTTTAACCTATACAATACTGGTTCTAGTAAATACAGTAATTACAGTTACCAGCACAGCACATCCATTGACTACACATACACTGAGTATAACAAACATTAGGAACACCTTCCTAATATCGAGTTGCATCCTCCCTTTTTGACCTCAGAACAGACTCAATTCGTCGGGGCATAGACTCTACAACGTTTTGAAAGCGTTCCACAGGGATGCTGGCCCATGTTGACGCCAATGTTTCCTACAGTTGTGTCATATTGGCTGGATGTCCTTTGGGTGGTGGAAAGTTTTTCATACAGACAGGAAACTGTTGAGCATGAAAAACCCAGCAGCGCTGCAGCTGACACAAACCGGTGCGCTTGGTACCTACTACCATACCCCGTTCAAAAGGCACTTAAATCTTTTGTCTTGCCCCTTCAACCTCAATGGGACACATACACAATCCTTCTTTAACCCCTTCATCTACACTGATTTAAGTGGATTTAACAAGTGACATCAATAAGGGATCATAGCTTTCACCTGGATTTACCTACTCAGTCTGTGTCATGGAATGAGCAGGTGTTCTTAATGTTTTGTATACTCAGTGTACATTAGAAAGTGTTGTATACTCAGTCAGCATTACAATTGCTCAGCTGTGTCCCTTCTCCCTGGTGAGTATTTATTTTGGGGGGTTTTGATGTCAGCTACCCAGCAAAGGGCTACCCATCATCAGCATCTGGCTCCAATGAGCATTCTTTGGTCATACCCCAAACTATTTAATACAATTCCATATTGCATTCTGTCTCTGCTTTTCATTCAGTTAAGCCTGTACTCGATTGAAATGTATTTCACAAATGTTCAAATCAGGAAGGCTGGTCTTTTTGATTGTTTGTTTAGCTTAATCAAGCAGCATAGCATAATTCCCTCTGTTTCCTAGGATACGGGCACAGTGGGAACGAAACCAAGCGTATCATCATCAGCGTAGCGTCATGTTCTTTTCCTCTTCCTGTTAGCCATGGGCAGAACGTCATTCACCTATTGACCTTTAGCCTATAAGCATGGCACAATAATTCACATTCTGCACACTCGCGGTTTAACCTATGGGCTCACTGCTGCAATTATCATTTTCCTCACTCTCAACCAATGGGTGTAAACCTTTAAATTTACATTTTAGTCATTTAGCAGACCCTCTTATCCATACATTTTCGTACTGGTCCCCTGTGGGAATCGAACCCGCAACCCTGGTGTTGCAAGCACCATGCTAGCTATACTACCCTTAAGGCTCAAAAGAGCATTCCCCTGAGACGAGGCCGTACGCCAAACTATTTAATAAAACTTCATATTGCATTCTCTCTGTTGTTCATTCAGTTAAGCCTGTACTCGAATGAACTATAGTTCTGAAAAATGCTGCAGTGAGTGCGTCCGTCTTAATTCTGTACTGTGTATTATGACCGTGTGTGTGTGAGAGTGATGTCTCTGTGTGTTTTCTCTGTCTTCCCTGCAGCATTGAGAGCTCACTGGGGGTTTAGAGAACAGAATGAAACACACGAGTGTCACCGCCACTCTGAGTTATAGCACTCATAACACACAGTCACACAGTGTAACACACACACACACACACACACACACTACTAGTGTGCACAAGACAAGAACACATACATCAACATGGAACACAACGCATTCATCAACACAAACATCCACACTTCATATGTCAACACACTAGGCTACATAAAGCCAACATTCAACAGAATGTTTCACTTCATACAGAGGCATTAAAACACAGAGGGTGAGTTGGGGGGTAAAGTTGGAGGAAGGGAGGGTTCAAATGTGATTGAAATAAACGGGCATGGGTAAACCGATGTATGGGCAAAGGGGTACCTTTGATGCAGAGTGTGTTACCTACAGCGGAGAGTGTATAGGCCTTCAGAAAGTGTTGACACCACTTGACTCTCCATGTTGTTGTGTTACCAAGGTGGGAATAAAATGGATTTAATTGATTCCATTTTTTGGTCAATGATCTACACAAAATACACTGTGAAGTCAAAGGGGAATTGAAATTCTAACATTTGTAAAACATTAATATAAAAATAAAACATATCTTGATTAGATAAATATTCAACCCGAGTCAATACATGTTAGAATCACCTTTGGCAGCAATTACAGCTGTGAGTCTTTCTGGGTAAGTCTCTAAGAGCTTTGCACACCTGGATTGTACAATATTTGCCTATTATTCTTTTCCAAATTCAAGCTCTGTCAAATTGGCTGTTGATCATTGCTAGACAACCATTTTCAGTTCTTGCCATAGATTTTCAAGAAGATTTAAGTCAAAAGTGTAGCTCGGTCACTCAGGACCATTCATCGTGAAGTTTACATCCACTAAGTTGACTGTGCCTTTAAACAGCTTGGACAATTCCTGAAAATGATTTTATGGCTTTAGAAGCATCTGATAGGCTAATTGACATAATTTGAGTCAATTGGAGGTGTACCTGTGGATGTATTTCAAGGCCTAACTTCAAACTCAGTGCCTCTTTGCTTGACATCATGGGAAAATCAGCCAAGACCTCAGAAAAAAATTGTAGACCTCCACAAGTCTGGTTCATCCTTGGGAGCAATGTCCAAACGCCTGGAGGTACCATGTTCATCTGTATAAACAATAGTACGCAAGTATAAACACCATGGGACCACGCAGTCATCATACCGCTCAAGAAGGAGACGCGCTCTGTCTTCTAGAGATTAACTTACTTTGTGCGAAAAGTGCAAATCAATCCCAGAACAACAGCAAAGGACCTTGTGAAGATGCTGGAGAAAACAGGTACAAAAGTATCTATATCCACAGTAAAATTAGTCCTATATCGACATAACCTGAAAGGCAGCTTAGCAAGGAAGAAGCCACTGCTCCAAAACTGCCATAAAAAAGCCAGACTACAGTTTGCAACTGCACATGGGGACAAAGATTGTACTTTTTGGAGAAATGTCCTCTGGTCTGATGAAACAAAAATAGAACTGCTTGGCCATAATGACCATCGTTATGTTTGGAGGAAAAATGGGGAGGCCTGCAAGCCGAAGAACACCATCCCAACCGTGAAGCACGGGGGTGGCATGTTGTGGGGGTGCTTTGCTACAAGACGAACTGGTGCACTTCACAAAATAGATGACATCATTAGCAAGGAAAATTGTGTGTGGATATATTGAAGCAACATCTCAAGACATCAGTCAGGAAGTTAAAGCTTGGTCGCAAATGGGTCTTCCAAATGGACAATGACCCCAAGCATAATTCCAAAGTTGTGGCAAAATGGCTTAAGGACAACAGTCAAGGTATTGGAGTGGCCATCACAAAGCCCTGACCTCAATCCCAAAGAAAATGTGTGGGCAGAACTGAAAAAGCATGTGCGAGCAAGGAGGCCTACAAACCTGACTCAGTTACACCAGCTCTGTCAGAAGGAATGGGCCAAAATTCGCCCATCTTATTTTGGGAAGCTTGTGGAAGGCTACCCGAAATTTGACTCAAGTTAAACAATTTAAAGGCAATGCTACCAAATACTAATTTAATGTATGTAAACTTCTGACCCACTGGGAATGTGATGTAAGAAATAAAAGCTGAAATAAATCACTCTCTCTACTATTATTCTGACATTTCACATTCTTAAAATAAAGTGGTGATCCTAACTGACCTAAGACAGGGCATTTTTACTAGGATTAAATGTCAGGAATTGTGAAAAACAGTCTAAATGTATTTGGCTAAGGTGTATGTAAACTTCCGACTTAAGTATATACACAACATTGGTAGAGTTACAATTGATGAAGTGTCTCTGATAGAACTGTCTGCCAGTAAGAGGGTGTGTAAAGTATTTACAGTTTACCATCTTGTTACATTGACCACATCTTCCATACTTCAAATCAAATCAAATTTTATTTGTCACATACACATGGTTAGCAGATGTAGCGAAATGCTTGTGCTTCTAGTTCCGACCATGCAGTAGTATCTAACAAGTAATCTAACAATTTCATAACAACTACCTTATACACACACAAGTGTAAAGGAATGAATAAGAATATGTACATATGGATGAGCGATGGCCAAACGGCATAGGCAAGATGCAGTAGATGGTAGAGTACAGTATCTACATATGAGATAAGTAATGTAGGATGTGTAAACATTATATAAAGTGGCATTGTTTAAAGTGGCTAGTGATACATTTATTACATCAAATGTTTAATTATTAAAGTGGCTAGAGATTTGAGTCAGTATGTTGCCAGCAGCCACTCAATGTTAATGATGGCTGTTTAACAGTCTGATGGCCTTGAGATAGAAGCTGTTTTTCAGTCTCTCGGTCCCAGCTTTGATGCACCTGTACTGACCTCGCCTTCTGGATGATAGCGGGGTGAACAGGCAGTGGCTCGGGTGGTTGTTGTCCTTGATGATCTTTTTGGCCTTCCTGTGACATCGGGTGGTGTAGGTGTCCTGGAGGGCAGGTAGTTGACCCCCTGTGATGCGTTGTGCAGACCTCACTACCCCCTGGAGAGCCTTACGGTCGAGGGCAGAGGAATTGCAGTACCAGGCAGTGATACAGCCCGACAGGATGCTCTTGAGTGTGCATCTGTAAAAGTTTGTGAGTGTTTTTGGTGACAAGCCAAATTTCTTCAGCCTCCTGAGGTTGAAGAGGCGCTGTTGCGCCTTCTTCACCACGCTGTCTGTGTGGGTGGACCAATTCAGTTTGTCCGTGATGTGTACGCCGAGGAACTTAAAACTTTCCATTTTCCTCCACTACTGTCCCCTCAATGTGGATAGGGGGGGTGCTCCCTCTCCTGTTTCCTGAAGTCCACGATCATCTCCTTTGTTTTGCTGACATTGAGTGAGAGGTTATTTTCCTGACACCACACTCCGAGGGCCCTCACCTCCTCTCTGTAGGCCGTCTCGTCGTTGTTGGTAATCAAGCCTACCACTGTAGTGTCGTCAGCAAACTTGATGATTGAGTTGGATGCGTGCTTGGCCACGCAGTCATGGGTAAACAGGGAGTACAGGAGAGGGCTGAGAACGCACCCTTGTGGGGCCCCAGTGTTGAGGATCAGCGGGGTGGAGATGTTGTTTCCTACCCTCACCACCTGGGACCGGCCCGTCAGGAAGTCCAGGACCCAGTTGCACAGGGCTGGGTCGAGACCCAGGGTCTCGAGCTTAATGACGAGCTTGGAGGGAACTATGGTGTTAAATGCTGAGCTGTAGTCGATGAACAGCATTCTTACATAAGTATTCCTCTTGGCCAGATGGGTTAGGGCAGTATGCAGTGTGATTGCGATTGCGTCATCTGTGGACCTATTGGGACGGTAAGCAAATTGGAGTGGGTCCAGGGTGTCTGGCAGGATGGAGGTGATATGATCCTTGACTAATCTCTCAAAGCACTTCATGATGACGGAAGTGAGTGCTACGGGCGATAGTCATTTAGCTCAGTCACCTTAGCTTTCTTGGGAACAGGAACAATGGTGGCCCTCTTGAAGCATGTGGGAACAGCAGACTGGGATAGGGACTGATTGAATATGTCCGTAAACACACCAGCCAGCTGGTCTGCGCATGCTCTGAGGACACGGCCAGGGATGCCATCTGGGCCGGCAGCCTTGCGAGGGTTAACACATTTAAATGTTTTTCACATTGGCTGCAGTGAAGGTGAGCCCGCAGGTTTTGGTAGCGGGCCGTGTCGGTGGCACTGTATTGTCCTCAAAGCGAGCAAAGAAGTTGTTTAGTTTGTCTGGGAGCAGGACGTCATGGTCTGCAACGGGGCTGGTTTTCTTTTTGTAGTCCGTGATTGACTGTAGACCCTGCCACATTCCTCTTGTGTCTGAGCCGTTGAATTGTGACTCTACTTTGTCTCTATATTGACGCTTAGCTTGTTTGATTTCCTTGCGGAGGGAATAGCTACACTGTTTGTATTCAGTCATGTTTCCGGTAGCCCTGGTTAAAAGCAGTGGTTCGCGCTTTCAGTTTTGCGCGAATGCTGCCATCAATCCACGGTTTCTGGTTGGGGAAGGTTTTAATATTTGCTATGGGTACAACATCACCAATGCTCTTGCTAATAAACTCGCTCACCGAATCAGCATGTACATCAATATTGTTGTCCGATGCTATCCGGAACATATCCCAGTCCACGTGCTCGAAGCAATCTTGCAGCATGGAATCGGATTGGTCGGACCAGCGTTGAACAGACCTGAGAATGGGCGTTTCCTGTTTTAGTTTCTGTTCGTAGGCTGGGAGCAACAAAATGGAGTCATGGTCAGACTTGCCGAAAGGAGGGCGGAGAATAGCCTTGTATGCATCACGGAAGTTGGAATAACAGTGATCCAGGATTTTACCAGCCCGGGTGGCACATTCGATATGCTGGTAAAATTTCGGGAGCCTTGTTCTTAAATTAGCCTTATTAAAATCCCCAGCCACAATAAATGCAGCCTCAGGATATGTGGTTTCCAGTTTACATAGAGTCCGATGAATTTCTTTCAGTGCCGTCGATGTGTCAGCTTGAGGGGGGATATACACGGATGTGATTATAATCGAGGAGAATTCTCTTGGTAGATAATGCGGTCTGCATTTGATTGTAAGGAATTCTATGTCAGGTGAACAAAAGGACTTGAGTTCCTGTATGTTGTTATGATCACACCACGTCTCGTTAATCATAAGGCACACACCCCCACCCTTCTTCTTACCAGATAGAAGTTTGTTTCTGTCGGCGCGATGTGTGGAGAAACCAGGTGGCTGTACCGACTCTGATAACGTGTCCTGAGTGAGCCATGTTTCCGTGAAGCAAAGAACGTTGCAGTCTCGGATGTCTCTCTGGAAGGCAACCCTTGATCTGATTTCGTCTACTTTGTTGTCAAGAGACTGTACATTGGCGATTAAAATACTCGGGAGAGGCTGCCATCTCTGTCGGCGCCGGAAGTTTGGGGTACAGAGATGAGGTAGTCAATAAAAAAATCATGTTAAATACCATTATCACACACAGAGTGAGTCCATGCAACTTGTGTGATTTGATCTGATTTGACTTGTTAAGCACATTTTTACTCCTGAACTTATTTAGGTTTGCCATAACAAAGGGGTTGAATACTTATTGATTCAAGACATTTGAGTTTTAATTTGTAACTACTTTGTAACATTTTCGAAAAAAAACATTGTGTGTCGACAAGTGAGAAAAAAAATCGAAATGTAATACATGTTAAATTCAGGGTGTAACAATGTGGAAGAAGTTAAGGGGTGTGAATACTTTCTGGTGTGTATGTATTCAGAGACTGGGGAAGGGGGGGGTTCAGTGAACTAGCGTCTGTAACTGTTGAGGAGGTCCCTTCGTCTCACAGGAACATGGCCCATTCGCCAACCATCCCCAAATTGGATTCACCCCACCTTAACCCTCCACCTCCTGAGCCTCTGCCTCTCTCTGTGTGTACAGGGATACAGAGGGGCTAATTTAATTTAGAGGGTGCAGGGCAGGGAGGGTTGAGGGAGCATTAGTAGCCGTCTGGTGTGATTGGATCATTCTACTGTGGCAATATGTCTGCATGGGACAAGGTTCACACAGGAAGAGCCGGACACACACTGCTCTCTCTCTGACCTGTGCTGCCGGTTCATAGCTGCCACCATGAGAGAGGTCCAGCCCAGACGATGCCGGTGGTTAGGCTCCACCCCCTCGCCCAGCAACCTGACAGGAAATAGGAACAAGAAGAGGTTAAGAAAGCTGTTCTGTTGCTTGGGTTACTATCTGCTTCAGCTCTCAGGTGCTACCAACAGACTCTGACAGGAACAACGTAAGACGTGTGTGTAGGTTGAGTTCTGTGCCTGGGGGGACGACGTCGGGCTGTGTTATCTGAGAGAGAGGGGTGTGTTAGTGTGTGTCGCGGGTAACCCGTCTGTGTTCCGCTGGGGGGACGGTGTCTGTGTTGACTGTAAACACACTGTGCCTCACTCTAACCTGCCCCCCACACACACGACCCCCTATAGCCCTGCTCTCTAACTAAAACACTTAACACATCTGTGCAGTCTCACCTAGCCTACACCGTCTGTGCAGTCTCACCTAGCCTACACCATCTGTCACAACGCTGTGGCGGTGACACGCGCGATTAAACTTACGTGCGTAATGTAAGATAAGGGTACAGACAACATTCTGCTGCTACAATAACAAGTGGCAGGTGCCCTTTTCACTTCTATACCCAAAAATGAGATTTACACCATCATTTCAGACTTTTCACACACTTTATCAGTAGGACAGGTGGAGATACCCTCCTCCTGTGTTCTGCTCCCATACTGTGCCCCCCCCCCCCCACACACACACCCTCCCTTGGCCCTCCTGCCCATGGTTCTGGGTGACTGGGTTTGGGGGCGCTTGGAAACCAGAGGGAGGGAGGGGTGTTTGACTTACAGCTTATCCTGAGCCTGTCCTGAGACATGAATTGGAGAGACACAGAGACAGAGAGAGAGAGAGAGAGAGACACAGAGAGAGAGAGAGAGAGAGACACAGAGAGAGAGAGAGAGAGACACAGAGAGAGAGAGAGAGAGAGAGAGAGAGAGAGAGAGAGAGAGAGAGAGAAAGATTGAAAGCACATGCGCACAAAAGAGGGTTGTGTCTCTGAGTAGGCCTATATCTCTGTGATGCAGTCTGACTGCCCTCTACCTCTCACCTGCTGCCTGCCACACTGAACAATTTTGTGACTAAAGTAAACAAAAAGAAGAAGAAATGATATCACCAAAACAAGATAAATTACCTTGAGCACCTTAAAATGATATTATGGGCAGAAAACGCAATTAATCTCCATCGTTCTTTGAAGTTGATGGGTAATTTATAACAAAACCTTTTGACACAGCCAATCATTTCAATGACTATTTCACTGGTAAAGCGGACTAACTGAGAAGTGAAATTACAACATTGAACAGTGAACCATCATATTTGTGTATTGAAGATTGAAAAATGAAATAAGAATTACTGTTTTGAATTTGGTGAAGTTTGTGTGGAAAAAGTAGAAAAACTATGATAAATAATGATTACGCCACCAGGTATAGACAACCTTGAAAGGAAACTATTGAGAATGGTAGCAGACAGTATTGCCACCCCTATTTTCTAGATCTTTAATCAAAGCTTTAAAGGAGTGTGTGTGTGTGTCCACAGGCGTGGAAGGAATCTAAAGTAATTCCACTGCCTAAAAATAGTAAAACATCCTTTGCTGGCTCTAACAGCCGACCAATCACTTTGCTGCCTGTTCTTAGTAAAGTGATGGAGAAAATTGTGTTTCAACAAATATAATGCCATTTTTCAAAGAACAAGCTAACTACTGACTTTCAGCATGCATATATGGTGGGGCACTCAACTTGTACTGCATTGACTGAGACGACTGATGATTGGCTAAAATACATGGATAATGAGATGATAGATGGAGCTGTATTGTTAGATTTCAGTGCAGCCTTTGATGTTATTGATCACCATTTGTTATTGAAAAACTCACTTGTTATGGCTTTACATCACATGGAGAGTTATTTATCCAATAGAACCCAGAGACCGTTCTTCAATGGAAGCTTCTCTAACATCAGATATTCCCATAGGCCATTACGCTTCTCTAATTTTACAAATAATTTGCCTCTGGTCTTACAAGAAGCTAAAATGACTATATATGCTGATGATTGCACACGCTACACATCAGCACCTACAGCCAGTGAGCTCAATGAGACTCTTAGCCAGGAGTTAGTCAGTGTCAGAATGGGTAATTAACAATAAACTGGTCTTAAATACAATCAAAAGCATTGCATTTGGTTCAAAGCATTCTCTTAGACTTAAACCTCAACTGGAGTTGTGCATAAATGTTGTGACCATTGAACTCCTAGGAGTAACATTAGATAGTCAGTTATCATGGTCAAGTCATATTGGCAAAGTTGTTGTGAAGATGGGGAGAGGTATGCCTGTTATTAAAAATATGCATTTTTGACACAAAAATCAACTGTATTAGTTGTTGAGGCTCTGATCTTGTCCCATCTTGATTACTGTCCAGTAATATGGTCAGGTGCAGAAAAGAAAGACCTAGCAAAGCTGCAGCTGGCTCAAAACAGAGTTACAATGACAGCCTACAACGTGCGCCGCCCTATGGGACTCCCAATCACGACCGGTTGTGATACAGCCTGGATTCGAACCAGGGTGTCTGTAGTGACGCCTCTAGCACTGAGATGCAGTGCACTAGACCGCTGCGCCACTTGGGAGCCCACATGATAGTCTTTCATGGTTGAGGGTTGAAGAGATACTTCAAACAGACAAACATACCCCACCTGACACGCCACTATGGGTTTCTTCACAGTACCCAAACCAAAAAAGATGTAATGCATCACTCAGTTATGTATTGAGCCATATCATCGTGGAATGCTTTGCAAACAGATCTTACTCAGGCAAAAAGAAAGTTTAGCTTGAAAAAACAGATACAATATGTTTGTATCACAGCGCCTCTCCTCTTCTAAAGACCTAATTTAACTGGATATAAGAATATGTAAATATGAAGTGTGTAAAAAGTATTTTTGTTGTCTCTTGGTGTCTTTCCAAAATAAAACTTCATACATACACACACACACACACACACACACATATATATATATATGTGTGTGTGTGTGTGTGTGTGTGTATGTATGAAGTTTTATTTTGGAAAGACACCAAGAGACAACAAAAATACTTTTTACACACTTCATATTTACATATTCTTATATCCAGTTAAATTAGGTCTTTAGAAGAGGAGAGGCGCTGTGATACAAACATATTGTATCTGTTTTTTTCAAGCTAAACTTTCTTTTTGCCTGAGTAAGATCTGTTTGCAAAGCATTCCACGATGATATATATATATATATACACACACATACACACACACACACACACACACACAGTAAAAGTCAAAAGGTTGGACACACCTACTCATTGATGGGTTTTTCTTTATTTTTACTATTTTCTACATTCTAGTTTCTACAACTATGAAATACCACATATGAAATTGTGTGTGCAAATGCCAAGAGTGTGCAAAGCAGTCATCAAGGCAAAGGGTGGCTCAACTATAAAATATATGTTGATTTCTTTAACACTTTTTTGGTTACTACATGATTCCAGGTGTTATTTCATCGTTTTGATGTCTTCTCTATTATTCTACAACGAAGAAAATTGTAAAAAAAATTAAGACAAACCATGGAATGAGTAGGTATGTCCAGCCTTTTGACTGGTACTGTATATTATTATTTGATGTCCTTGTCTATGACTGTTCTGTTTATGTGGACCCCAGGAAGATTAGCTGCTACATGGGCAGTAGCTAATGGGGAGCCTAATAAACTAAACTGATATGGACCTCTATCTCCCTCTTGTGGAGAGAACTGGGAATACAATGATGTGCTGTGATATACGTGGACACTTCCATTAATACTGTCTGTGATGAGACTCCATATGATTTGGACCTCACAGACTTGTGGAGTAATTCAATATTATTTGTTTCATTTCCTACAGCAGTATAGTAGTGTAGAGAAGTAAGTAAACAATTAAAATGTGTGATTGAATCTATTCCAGGAGACTAGCAGTAACTACACTAATCATAAATCACCATCTTGCGATGATCATAACATGTGATGTTTGGTGCCTGCTCAACATGTGTGTATTTCTACTGGGTACTTAGTGTAGACAATCAGAGAGAACACAACAGCAAGACAATCAGAGGCTCTGGACATCTCTGTCACATAGAAGCCTTTTGTCTAAATGTAAAAGCTTTTCCCCTGTATAGACAATCAGTATTCCCCTGTACAGACAGTCAGTATTCCCCTATACAGACAGTCAGTCAGTATTCCCCTATACAGACAGTCAGTATTCCCCTGTACAGACAGTCAGTATTCCCTTGTACAGACAGTCAGTATTCCCCTGTACAGACAGTCAGTATTCCCCTATACAGACAGTCAGTACATATATTGTGTAGAACTCAGGAGTCTGTCTGTGTGTGTGTGTGTTTATAATGTACCTTGCCACATCTTGAGAGCTGTTGGTCCTTGCCGCCTCCAGAAGTGCATCACCTGAAAAGAAGACTCACATCTTTTTAGTATCTTTACCAGACAGAGTGTGTACACACACACACACACACACACACACACACACACACACACACACACACACACACACACACACACACACACACACACACACACACACACACACACACACACACACACACACCTTTCGTATCAGAGTCCTTCTTGAGGCAAAAGGCCATGGCTGCAGCGGACAGTACCCCAGCAGAGGCCAGTGCGTACGGGCGGCTGCTCCCGCTCTGTTCCCAGTACTGGTTGTTGTTGCGTCCCTTGGAAGCCAGAGAGGCCCAGGAGCTCCTGCGACCCTGGAGGTTAGAGAGCCACCTGGGGGCCAGATGGTGATACTGTATGGCCGGGCTCACACTCTGGCTTTTCGCCTCCTCGCTCAGAATTCCTCTACGGGAGACACGGGAGGTAGACACGATGGGGTTCCGGTTGGCGTCCGCTTTCTCGAGGATGACATGGTTCCTCGCGGCGTCCTTTGTGCTGGTCTGTAGCACACGGCACGGGGAAAGGCTGCGCGACCTTCGCATGAAGATCCGCGGCGGAACCGAAGACAACATTGCAGGAAAACACGCGAACCGTGCAACGTTAAGCCTGATGATAGTACTTACTAGCAACGACAACACCTTTAATTGAAGTCTACTGCCGGTATTCCGCCTACAGACCGTTATTTATCCGGTAAGGGTTGACAGCAGCGACAGAACAAAAACAACCGCAGCATGGGATGTCACTGGAACATGAACTGCATCATGGGAATAATAGTTTTTTTCCTACAGAAACTAACTGGCTCCACTTCCTGGTATCACAAAGGCTACTCCAGCACCTCTTATGAAGGTTAACTCGGGATTTATTCATAGTCTTAAAATGTTCCACACAAAAGTTCATCTAAATCAATCCCCACATGAAATGTTTTAAGTTTATTCTGCTTTATAACAAACAAAACAACTTTCTCCTTGGCCATGATTCGCCACCAGATGGCGTCCAGATTCGGTGGCACTGCGGAGGCTGGATAACGCAACAAACACGATTTGTGTCGCAGCAGTCAGCAGTCACTAGGCCTAATACAAGCCTATAGGGGCTGGTGCTAACCAAAATGGAGTGAACTGCTGGGGGAAATATTCAGGGGATGCAGTATTTAATTGTGTATTCCGTTTCCTTAGGGAGACGAGAATATTGAGCAGGATTTAGACCTTCCTTCTCACTGGTCCACACTCCAGTCCAGTCGGTGGCGGTGATGCACCTTAAAGTTGGTTGTCAACCGCCATATAAAATCCCCAGAAGAAGAACGCTGGCCACCAGTTAGTTAGACACAATGTGGGCGCTTAGGAAATGTACCATGTACATTCAATAGGTAAACAGCATGTTAGTTGGAGACATCTATAACCCAGGGTCAACCATTTGATCACATACAACATTCAAATGTAACTTTACAGGCCAACCTTTCATGTTGGCTATATATAACAAGACTCTTCACAGTTGATTACCCTGTAAAATATATTTTCTTTGCCTTTTGTATTTTTCAGAATAGCTCCTGTTTTCCCCAGTCCATTCACTATGGCACCACAGAGACATATGCTATGCTGCTCTATACATATATTTGACCACATGACCTCACCTGAGAGTCTAAAAACAGTCTTGCTGTGAAATCCAAAATTCCAAAGAAGTTGCTGTTTGCAGTAATCCCAAACAATGCTAATGTAGGGGCGGTCCTATAGCCTAATCCTTAGAGGAGAAATCACATGCAGACAGCATCGTTCATTTGTTGGTCTCTTGAGAAAATTTTGACAAAGGCTATGGGGCTGTTCTGGCCAATGTTTGAAATATTAAGAAAAATGAAGAATCATTTAAACATATATAGCTTGCTCTATGTGCTTGCCTCAGTATAAATACCTGAGAGAGTCACTACCAGGTGTGGATGAGAGAACATGGCAATTCCAAGAGAGGGAAATAGTTTTATTTTTCAGAGTTTAGAATTTTTTCTCCACCTGGGGAAAGCAACAGTGGCACACACACACACACACACACACACACACACACACACACACACACACACACACACCTCATTCCGCCAAACATAGAACTATAGCTCAAAGCCAAGAGGAAATGTGTCACTATTGCCTTACTGCCTTTCCACTTCTTAAATGAACTCTGTTCTGTTCCCAGACTAATAAATATAGTCATTAAAACTGTAGCCTACCCAGGCCTGATATATGACACCAGACTAAGGGACTTATTCAGACATACAATATCAGAGACAGATGGCGTAACATCCCAATGGAGATGTGTCTTTCTTTGTAAGGGATTGACATTAAAGTCTTAAAGGCAGTTGCCCATTCTGGCAAGTCAGGACTATTTTTGGGTTGCCCGAAGAGTATAATCATTTATGGCATTTTTTGCAGTCGGGGAAGTTGAGCCTGCTCTGAGAATTTTGTAAGACCCAAAATACAAAGAATCCCTGTACTGATCTTTCTGATTCCCCCTTGTGTACATTCTTATAAACAAGGATTCCAAAAGGGATCTTCAGGCTGTGCCTATAAGATAACCCTTTTTTGGTTCCACATAGAACTATTTTGTATTCCATGTAGAACCCTCTGTCGAAAAGGATGGCACCTTCTTCTCTAAGATGGTAGGGGAAAGGCAGACACCACATGGCGCTTCTGCATGTAAATAGCTCATTTACATTTGGCGCCTGCAAAAAGGGTTATCCTATGGGGACAGCCGAAGAACCCTTTTGGAATCCTTGTTTCTAAGAATGTACATCATAAGGGGGAAATCAGAAAGATTAGCACAGGAATTATTTGAATTTTGTTGTTAGAAAATTCTCAGAGCAGGCTCAACTTGCCCAACTGTAAAACATTTGATAAATTGTCTCTCTTTCACTTAAACAATGGGGAGGAACCAGAAAGATCCATTTTTGGCTTACTGGAATTTCTTACAGCTCAGCAGGCTCCACTTGCAGGACTGCTCAGTTCACTTAGGCCAGGCAATATAGATATGCTATATATCTACTGTAGATATCTACATAGATATAATATACAGAAAGTTAAGTTAGTTAAGCTAGCCCGCTAACCTGAACCTAGTACTATTCAGACTGGGCTAGTAGAAAATGTATCAAACTTACCTGGCCGACCAGTGCCCAAAATCCTTAGAGGGAAATCCACTCAAATCTTTCGGTATTATTTTCATTAGTCCACTCCCTGATACAGTCCTGAAATGTTTTGCATTCAGCAGTCAAGTTTTCCAGATATTTTGCATCATCTTGATTATGTGGCTAGTGACATTTTTCTTCTTAAAAAGTCTAATATCTTAAATTCTAGACTGCTGACTTGCAAAACATTTTGGGTCTGTCAACAGTGGACTAATGAAAAACTACTTTTCAGGCCCGTCTGAAAAGTACTAGCTTTGGGCTAGCGAGCTAGCTTAACTTCCACCCCTTTATTAATACCAACACAGATTTTATCTTCTCATCTTAAACAAACAGGGATGGATAAGTGAATAACGAATAAACTTGCATGTAACCAAAGTTATGGTGTGTGTACAGCTGTGTTGGGTCAGTGCAGTGCCACTGTTGACAGAAGTGCTTTGCAGCCATAGCTGAGTGTAGGCTGCTGGTCTTTACATCGTCATAGCTGAGTGTAGGCTGCTGGTCTTTACATCGCCATAGCTGAGTGTAGGCTACTGGTCTTTACATCGCCATAGCTGAGTGTAGGCTGCTGGTCTTTACATCGCCATAGCTGAGTGTAGGCTGCTGGTCTTTACATCGCCATAGCTGAGTGTCTTTACATCGCCATAGCTGAGTGTAGGCTGCTGGTCTTTACATCGCCATAGCTGAGTGTAGGCTGCTGGTCTTTACATCGCCATAGCTGAGTGTGGAAGGCCATTTTACATCGCCATAGCTGGGTGCTAGGCTGCTGGTCTTTACATCGCCATAGCTGAGTGTAGGCTACTGGTCTTTACATCGCCATAGCTGAGTGTAGGCTGCTGGTCTTTACATCGCCATAGCTGAGTGTCTTTACATCGCCATAGCTGAGTGTAGGCTACTGGTCTTTACATCGCCATAGCTGAGTGTAGGCTACTGGTCTTTACATCGCCATAGCTGAGTGTAGGCTGCTGGTCTTTACATCGCCATAGCTGAGTGTCTTTACATCGCCATAGCTGAGTGTAGGCTGCTGGTCTTTACATCGCCATAGCTGAGTGTAGGCTGCTGGTCTTTACATCGCCATAGCTGAGTGTAGGCTGCTGGTCTTTACATCGCCATAGCTGAGTGTAGGCTGCTGGTCTTTACATCGCCATAGCTGAGTGTAGGCTGCTGGTCTTTACATCACCATAGCTGAGTGTAGGCTGCTGGTCTTTACATCGCCATAGCTGAGTGTAGGCTGCTGGTCTTTACATCGCCATAGCTGAGTGTAGGCTACTGGTCTTTACATCGCCATAGCTGAGTGTAGGCTGCTGGTCTTTACATCGCCATAGCTGAGTGTAGGCTACTGGTCTTTACATCGCCATAGCTGAGTGTAGGCTGCTGGTCTTTACATCGCCATAACTGAGTGTAGGCTACTGGTCTTTACATCGCCATAGCTGAGTGTAGGCTGCTGGTCTTTACATCGCCATAGCTGAGTGTAGGCTACTGGTCTTTACATCGCCATAGCTGAGTGTCTTTACATCGCCATAGCTGAGTGTAGGCTGCTGGTCTTTACATCGCCATAGCTGAGTGTAGGCTGCTGGTCTTTACATCGCCATAGCTGAGTGTAGGCTGCTGGTCTTTACATCGCCATAGCTGAGTGTCTTTACATCGCCATAGCTGAGTGTAGGCTGCTGGTCTTTACATCGCCATAGCTGAGTGTCTTTACATCGCCATAGCTGAGTGTAGGCTACTGGTCTTGTTTGACGTTTCTAAAGTAGCCTAAAGGCATTCTCCCAATAGCCATATCCCGCAATAATAGATTTGTTGTTGAAATTGCAAGAAAAATAGTGAGAAAATAAACGACAACAGAAAAAAAAAAAAAAAAAAGGTGTAGGTAGGGAAGAGAGTAGACGTCAGCTTATTGGACCAGGCGCGCTGCTGATATCTGGTCCCTGATAAAGGGACTTGCGTGCGTCCGTCTGAGTGTGCACGTAGCGGAGTGGGCGGTTGTCAATCTTTAATTGCTTCTCTGTGTGTCTCTAACGTTTTCCTCTATTCGTCACACTGCACCATCAACCCCCGACGACGTCGAGTGACCATCGGGGGGCACACAGCGACGCAGGGGAACTGAAATGTAAACGCGCAACAATTGATCATAACCATCCGACTTGTCAGCCTCTCATCTCCAGTGGAGTCGCGGTGAGATAGCGGACACATATGTCTCCCTGAAATAGCTGCTGTGGACCATATTGAACTGAAATTGATTCACGCCAGAGGGTCAATACTGTTATAAGATAAACGCCGGAAAGCTTCCACTCATGTGTTTGTATAGTTTATATGAAAACTGTAGATTTTTGTATTTTTATACCCGTGTTTTTGTGCGTATTTCTTCAGCATCTCTCCTTTCTAAGCACACATTATGACAATAGGCGGGTTGCGAGCTCAGTATGTGTGATAAAGAATTTACATTATAGGAATAATTCACTCAGAGGATAGAGGTGTAACGTTACGTCGTTTAGCCCAGTCACTCCTTAGCGGCGCCCGTTCGTCCCAGTCTGCCTCGGGTCTCTCCGCCATCGGGAGTTTTTCCAACCTCGGTTTGGTCCCATCGTTGATCTTCCCAGTGAACTGCAGAAGAGCGAGATCGCGCTCCCAGGTAAAAGATAATGTCGGTGGAGTCGGTGTTGATCCCGGATGACCGGGCATTCAGCAGCTTCAAGGAGGAGTGCCGGAGCGAGGAGGGCTGGAGTCTGACCTACAACAAGACGGGCATGACCGTGTGGACCCAGACTATAGGAGGAGACGAGGAGAAGTCACTCCACAAGATTAAGGTGAGAACAGGGTAGGAAGGTACTCCAGGTGAATGGAAAATGTGAGGAACAGAGGACACCATATGGGTTACCTCGGTCACACAGTCCCATAGCACAAGTCATAATGTCCTAAACTGAAACCCTTTCATAATATTACTCAAAGGAGGGCAAGGAAGTGCTATTTACAGGAAAAAAGGAAATCTAGATATGTAAAAGTATTTGACCAGGGCCAGGGTCAGGTGTGTGTATCCGGGTCTGTGGCAGGATAGCCGACAAACAGGTGTTCTCACATGGAGTTGTTTGAGGAAGGGAGGAGGTGGAGGGGAGGGAGGGGAGGGAGGGGGTGGATAAGGAGAGGAAATGGAAGGTGAAGGAGGAAGTGTGTGGACTGTACACATGATTAATCAGCTCTGACGTCACACTGTTGGAGAAGGCTACTGGAAACTCAGACGTGTGTGTGAGACCAGTTATGTGTGATGTAAGAAGCTGCAGGTGGAAGTCTTGCTCTGTTTACCCCAGAGATTCCTGTTCCGCAACCTGTTAGTGCAGGTCCATTAACTGACACACAGACACAGACATGACCGTCAGTTTTGGTCATAGAGAAGGGATCATGTGGTGGGGTAGTGGTCATAGAGAAGGGATCATGTGGTGGGGTAGTGGTCATAGAGAGGGGATCATGTGGTGGGGTGGTGGTCATAGAGAAGGGATCATGTGGTGGGGTAGTGGTCATAGAGAAGGGATCATGTGGTGGGGTAGTGGTCATAGAGAAGGGATCATGTGGTGGGGTAGTGGTCATAGAGAAGGGATCATGTGGTGGGGTAGTGGTCATAGAGAAGGGATCATGTGGTGGGGTAGTGGTCATAGAGAAGGGATCATGTGGTGGGGTGGTGGTCATAGAGAAGGGATCATGTGGTGGGGTGGTGGTCATAGAGAAGGGATCATGTGGTGGGGTAGTGGTCATAGAGAAGGGATCATGTGGTGGGGTAGTGGTCATAGAGAAGGGATCATGTGGTGGGGTAGTGGTCATAGAGAAGGGATCATGTGGTGGGGTGGTGGTCATAGAGAAGGGATCATGTGGTGGGGTAGTGGTCATAGAGAAGGGATCATGTGGTGGGGTGGTGGTCATAGAGAAGGGATCATGTGGTGGGGTAGTGGTCATAGAGAAGGGATCATGTGGTGGGGTAGTGGTCATAGAGAAGGGATCATGAGGTGGGGTAGTGGTCATAGAGAAGGGATCATGAGGTGGGGTAGGCACTAGACCTGTTGTATTAGCTGTCATCTATCTGTCCCTAAGTGTCCATTGCGTAATGTCACAGAGTGCGTAATGTCACAGAGTGTGTAATGTGTGCTTAAGGAGAGGCCTTGTCTCTCTCTGCACTCACACCCATAGGGGATAAAGGTGTGAGACTGCGTGTTTGTGTTTTTGCTCAGTTGCGAGAGAGCAGGATACACTGATGGGGAGTAGCCCTCAAACCATTACATCCTTGTGTGTGTCTCTCTCTAAACCCTTATGTAAATGTGTTATGTGCCTCTCGGTATGGTTGTGTGTGTGTGTGTGTGTGTGTGTGCGCTCAGGAGGCAGTGATGCTATGATCCTGTTCTTCTATTTATAGACTGGAATAAAAGCACGGATTCTCTCCCAGCTGATACATGTGGAAAGTGTGTGAGTGTGATATCCTGTCTGTTGTAGTGTTCTCCTGAGGGGGCTGTTGTAGTGTTCTCCCTGAGGGGGCTGTTGTAGTGTTCTCCCTGAGGGGGCTGTTGTAGTGTTCTCCCTGAGGGGGCTGTTGTAGTGTTCACACTCAGGGCCCATAGCAGTGAAGAACAGTGACCTGTATAGTGCAGAGGCATTGAAACCCGGGGAGGTTGGGGGAGAGATCTTTATTATTCATATTATTATTATCAGCATCATTATCATCAATAATCTATCAGCGAGGAACCATTAGTCAGCCATATCATCAGAATTATACTGACACACACACACACAGCAGAGCTATCCTTCTGCATGTATATTTGGACAGTGTGTGCATCATATGTGGGTGGTTTGACAAGCTGTCAGACTGACGGGTACTGTTTGGTCTTTCCCCAGCCCACACACACCCTGAGGACGGAGGGAATCCCTACTCACTGATGGTATACAGATACACACTCATCCCCTCTCATCCTTCTCTTCCACATTCCTCTACCCATGTCCAGCAGGGGGGAGGGGAGAGGGAGAGGGGAAGGGGGAGGGGGAGAGAGAGATTAAACACAGCAGCTGACTGTAGTGCAGTCTGATGCAGGTTAGAGGTCGTGTATCATGTGACTGTGAGCATGCAGTGTCTGGCCCACAGGACTATGTCAAACATGATCACATACATACACACACACACACGTGTTCTGTCAAACATGATCACATACATACACACGCGTACTGTCAAATGTGATCTCTCACTCATGGGGTTTCAGTGTACAGTTCACAAACACCATTCTCCATGTCTCTCTCTCTCCTCTCAATTCAATTCAAGGGGCTTTATTGGCACGGGAAACACATGTTTACATTGCCAAAGCAAGTGAAATAGATAATAAACCAAAGTGAAAAAAACTATCTGAAATTAACAGTAAACATCACAAAAGTTTCAAAGGAATAGAGACATTTCAAGTGTCATTATGTCTATATACAGTGTGGTAACGATGTGCAAATAGTTAAAGTACAAAAGGGAAAATAAATAAACATAATAATGGGTTGTATTAACAATGGTGTTTGTTTTTCACTGGTTGCCCTTTTTTGTGGCAACAGGTCACAAATCTTGCTGCTGTGATGGCACACTGGTATTTCACCCAAATTGGATTTGTTTTCGAATTCTTTGTGGGTCTGTGTAATCTGAGGGAAATATGTGTCTCTAATATGGTCACTAAGCAAGGCCATGCTCACTGAGTCTGTACATAGACAAAGCTTTCCTTAATTTTGGGTCAGTCACGGTGGTCAGGTATTCTGCCACTGTGTACTCTCTGTGTAGGGCCAAATAGCATTCTAGTTTGCTCTGTTTTTTGTAAATTCTTTCCAATGTGTCAAGTAATTATCTTTTTTTGTTTTCTCATGATTTGGTTGGGTCTAATTGTGTTGCTGTCCTGGGGCTCTGTAGGGTCTGTTTGTGTTTGTGAACAGAGCCTCAGGACCAGCTTGTTTAGGGGACTCTTCTCCAGGTTCATCTCTCTGTAGGTGATGCCTTTGGTATGGAAGGTTTGGGAATCGATTCCTTCTAGGTGGTTGTAGAAGGCCCTTCTTGCCTTGTCTCTCAGATCGTTCACAACTTTGTGGAAGTTACCTCTGGCGCTGATGTTTAGGCCGAGGTATGTATAGTTTTTTGTGAGCTCTAGGGCAACGGTGTCTAGATGGAATTTGTATTCGTGGTCCTGGTGACTGCACCTGTTTTGGAACCCCATTATTTTTTGTCTTCCTAAGATTTACTGTCAGGGCCCAGGTCTGACAGAATCTGTGCAGAAGATCTAGGTGCTGCTGTAGGCCCTCCTTGGTTGGGGACAGAAGCACCAGATCATCAGCAAACAGAAGACATTTGTCTCTCCTGCCCTCATCAGTAGAGGAGTATACTGAATGACTTTAATAGAATTACAGTGATGTCTTCTCTCTCCCTCCCTCTCTTTCTTCCTCTCCTGATTCAATCTGCCCTGCGGACACAATCACTCCATTATTCTCTCAGCTCCATTGTGACTTTTAAGTCCTTAGTCCAACACACACACACAGCTCATTCCTCTGAACACAGACCTACACACACACACACACACACAGCTCATTCCTCCAAACACAGACCCACAAGGCTGTTGATAGTGCACTACTTTTGGTCTGTGTTATCCCCATGTAGCTGGGGTTAAAAGTAGTGCACTGTCTATGGCTTTCTCCTCTCCTCCCACTCCCCTATCTTCTGTCTGGTGTTGTGGTGTGGTCTTCCCCTGGCTGAGGTAACCATGGAGATGGCGTTACTCTAGGGCAGTTTTGCAGGACCCTGGTGTGTGTGCTCTCACCTTTTAAGAGCCTGACGTTGTGCCCACGGTGTTACTATTAAACTGCCCTCTCCCACACACAAGTGTGTGTTTGGTCAAATAACAGTAGGTGTGTGTGTGTGTATGACTGTGTGTGTTGACTATTTATTGAATGTATGTGTCTCTCCTGCAGTGTCGGATGGCGTGTAAGGACGTGCCAGCTGAGACCATGTATGATGTTCTCCATGACGTCGAGTACCGAAGGAAATGGGACGCAAACGTCATCGAAACCTTCGACATCGGAAAACTCACTGTTAACGCAGACGTGGGCTACTACTCCTGTACGACACACACACACACACACACACACACACACACACACACACACACACACACACATCCAGTGTGTGTGTGTATGTTAATGAGGCTCCTCCTCGTCTGTGTCTAGGGAAGTGTCCCAAGCCGCTGAGGAACCGTGACGTCATCACACTGCGCTCTTGGCTGCCCACTGGCAGTGATTACATCATCATGAACTACTCTGTCAAACATGCCGTAAGTATTAGCATGTGCAGGGAGAGAGTATCCTGGTACACAAACCTGTACTATACCGTCTTCCTCAGGGCTCTCCAACCCTGTTCCTGGAGAGCTACCCTCCTGTAGGTTCTCTCTCCAACCCTGTTCCTGGAGAGCTACCCTCCTGTAGGTTCTCGCTCCAACCCCAGTTGTAACTAACATGATTCATCTTATCAACCAGCTAGTTTTGAAATCAGGTGCCCTAGATTAGGGTTGGAGAGAGAACCTACAGGACGGTATGTCTCCAGGAACAGGGTTGGAGAGAGAACCTACAGGACGGTATGTCTCCAGGAACAGGGTTGGAGAAAGAACCTACAGGTCGGTATGTCTCCAGGAACAGGGTTGGAGAAAGAACCTACAGGTCGGTATGTCTCCAGGAACAGGGTTGGAGAAAGAACCTACAGGACGGTATGTCTCCAGGAACAGGGTTGGAGAGAGAACCTACAGGACGGTATGTCTCCAGGAACAGGGTTGGAGAGAGAACCTACAGGACGGTATGTCTCCAGGAACAGGGTTGGAGAGAGAACCTACAGGACAGTATGTCTCCAGGAACAGGGTTGGAGAAAGAACCTACAGGACGGTATGTCTCCAGGAACAGGGTTGGAGAAAGAACCTACAGGTCGGTATGTCTCCAGGAACAGGGTTGGAGAAAGAACCTACAGGTCGGTATGTCTCCAGGAACAGGGTTGGAGAAAGAACCTACAGGACGGTATGTCTCCAGGAACAGGGTTGGAGAAAGAACCTACAGGACGGTATGTCTCCAGGAACCGGGTTGGAGTCTTGGACAGCCCTGCACTTCCCCCTCAGTGTTTGTAGATCTGAAGAAACCAGATAAGGGTCAGCAACATGGCCGAATGTCCCTGAAGCCCTATTGGAAGTCTCAGTGGATAGCCGGCTGGTTGTGCGACGCTCTACAGGGAGAAACAGACCTGCAGGATAGTCTCCCTTGACATCAGTGGGAAACAAATGCTACAGTGGGACTGTCCACTCTATTTAAATGAACATGCCGTAGATGGACATGTCTTGGAGTATCTTTAGTGGTTGTGTGTGTCTACGTAGGTGCAGTTTGATAAAGGTGTGTCATGTGTGTTTAAGTGTGTGCTTAAGTGGACTATTTGCTCACTTTAGTAAGATTGTGTTTGGTGAAATAATCCTCTGGCATTTGAATAAAGCTTTATTGGTCCGTGCCACTGCTAACGCTGGATAAAGCCTGTGTGTGCGCGTGCGCTGGATAGGGCAGTGGTAGCTCTGGGTTAGACCACTCAGACAGTACAGTGGATCAATGCCAAACTGAAAATGTATCTCCTTCCCTTCTGTCCTTCACAATCTGTCCTTCAAGATCTTTGAGAAGTTGAAAACAAGATGGTAGAACCTTGACTTGAGCTTATTGGAGGAGCCTTCTAGAGCTCTTATAATACTGCTCTCCTTTCTCCTGTTCAATCAGACCTTACAAGACTAGTCACCTAGGGCAGAAAGGAAGGGGATACCGGTTTGGTTTGGAATTAGTCCCACATGCTGTGGTTTTTGTTTTTATGCCCAGTGGAGGAAGAGAGCGAGATTGAGGCATCCTGTGTAGAAGGAAACACTCAACACATTTCTCTTTCTTTTTCTCTCTCTCTTGTGTGTGTGAGTGATCAATGTTAAGAGAAAACTCAATGTGACTGCTGCTGCTGTAAGCTTCCACACGCAAACACTCAACAAACCTGCAAGACACTATAAAAACAACATGCATCCACATACACAAACATAGCTACTTTGCTCACATTGAGTTTAGTGAGAGGTGAGAGTTATTGGGCGAGACATGGTCAGCTGACAGAGCTGCAGATCCACATGAGAGGAGAGAGAATCCTTACTGTCACTTTACCCCTCCACAATATATATATTACTACTTTGTGCAGTAAACTCTTGATAAGTGAATGTCATCTTTTTAAATTTAATTTATGTTTAAGTGCAGGACAGTTCATCATTTTTTTATTCAAATTCATTTCGATTGATTTGCTTTGGATATTTGCATGTTCTGGCTGTATAGTGCACTCATGTAAAACAAACCCAAATATCTGGAGTCAGTTGTATTTACAGCAATTGAACTAAGTGTCAATGGTTGAGACCATTTCCTCAGATAGGGGTGTTCTGTGCTAACTAGGGCTGTTCCTATGTTCCTAAAGAAATACCCCCCAAAGAAGGACATGGTACGAGCTGTGTCCATCCAGACTGGCTACCTAATCCAGAGCCAGGGACCAAACCACTGCACTCTTACCTACCTGGCACACGTGGACCCAAAAGGTAATACACACATACACAAGACTCAGTGGAGGTTGCTGAGGGGAGGACGGCTCATATTAATGGCTGGAATGGAGTCAATGGAATGGTATCAATTACATGGAAACCACATGTTTGATACCATTCCATTGACTTCATTCCAGGCATTATTATGAGCTGTCCTCTCAGCAGCTACCAGGTGGAACATGTGCTTGGAGAGTTAATGAATAATACATACTTAGGACCTTCTTTCTACAGAAATCACCATAGCTATGGATCTGGAGGTCAGGGTCTGTCCCTCCTCTCTCGTTCTCCATCTCTCTCTCTCTCTCTCGTTCCCCATCTCTCTCTCTTGTTCCACATCTCTCTCGCTCTTGTTCTCCTGCTCTCGCTCTCCAGCTCTTGTTCTCCCTCTCTTGTTCTCCATCTCTCGCTCTTGTTCTCCAGCTCTTGTTCTCCATCTCTCGCTCTTGTTCTCCAGCTCTTGTTCTCCAGCTCTTGTTCTCCATCTCTTGTTCTCCATCTCTTGTTCTCCATCTCTTGTTCTCCAGCTCTCGCTCTTGTTCTCCATCTCGCTCTTGTTCTCCATCTCGCTCTTGTTCTCCATCTCTCTCTCTTGTTCTCCAGCTCACTCACTCTCTCTTTCTCCCTCTCTCTTTCTCTTTCTCCATCTCTCTCTTGTTCTCCATCTCTCTCTTGTTCTCCAGCTCTCTCTTTATTGCTTTCTCTCTGTTAAGATCTTAAAACTCTGATAATCTCGCCATTTAATTATCTGAAAATCACCCTTGAGCTATTTGACCCTGGATGACATGCCATGGTGTAACATCGAAATCTCTCCCTCTCTCCCTCCCTCACCCAGGTTCACTACCCAAGTGGGTTGTTAACAAGTCTTCCCAGTTTCTGGCTCCCAAAGTAAGTACATTCCAGCCTGCATATGCCTACACTGCCCAGCATTACACTCCCACTCCCATCACCACATTATAATACTGAAGCAAGGAGAGAGGGGAGAGTGGCTGTTTGTGTCCATGCATTACCCTCTCAGCAGAGTCTGGTTGTCAGGACTCAGCACACACGGGAGAACACCTATGTTTAATGTATGATCCCTCCTACGCATCCCTGGTCGGGAAGCGTGCGCACGCGCGTGTGTGTGTCTGTTGAAATAGCCCATGGAATCTCAAGGGAATTAGGAACAATTAGGGAGAGCCCCTGTTGCCTAGATCTCAAACAGATAGACACTCTCTCTCTATCACTAGGTTACTGTATGGAACAGACCACTATCTCTCTCTATCACTAAGTTACTGTATGGAACAGACCACTATCTCTCTCTATCACTAGGTTACTGTATGGAACAGACCACTATCTCTCTCTATCACTAGGTTACTGTATGGAGCAGACCACTATCTCTCTCTATCACTAAGTTACTGTATGGAACAGACCACTATCTCTCTCTATCACTAGGTTACTGTATGGAACAGACCACTATCTCTCTCTATCACTAGGTTACTGTATGGAGCAGACCACTATCTCTCTCTATCACTAGGTTACTGTATGGAGCAGACCACTATCTCTCTCTATCACTAGGTTACTGTATGGAACAGACCACTATCTCTCTCTATCACTAGGTTACTGTATGGAGCAGACCACTATCTCTCTCTATCACTAGGTTACTGTATGGAACAGACCACTATCTCTCTCCATCACTAGGTTACTACATGGAGCAGACAACTCTCTCTCTCCATCACTAGGTTACTACATGGAGCAGACAACTCTCTCTCTCCATCACTAGGTTACTACATGGAGCAGACAACTCTCTCTCTCCATCACTAGGTTACTACATGGAGCAGACAACTCTCTCTCTCCATCACTAGGTTACTACATGGAGCAGACAACTCTCTCTAACCCTGGCTAAATGCAGATCTCTCTGTCTCTCTCTCTCTGTGTGTGTCACAGGCGATGAAGAAGATCAGTAAGGCGTGTCTGAAGTACGGAGAGTGGAAGCAGAGACACAACCCGGGATTCAAGCCCTGGCTCTACCCTGAGCAGACTACCCTACCTACAATCCCAGTGTCCGAGCTTAGCATCCAGCACGCAGACAGCCTGGAGAACATTGACGAGAGTACACTCAGCGAGATGCAGACACGGGAGGAGAGAGATAGCGACTAACACTGCACACACCACACACACCTCAGTGAGATCAGAGAGTAGAGAGACAGTGACTAACACCACACACCTCAGTGAGAGTAGAGAGACAGTGACTAACACCACACACCTCAGTGAGATCAGAGAGTAGAGAGACAGTGACTAACATCCCACACACCTCAGTGAGATCAGAGAGTAGAGAGACAGTGACTAACACCACACACCTCAGTGAGATCAGAGAGTAGAGAGACAGTGACTAACATCCCACACACCTCAGTGAGATCAGAGAGTAGAGAGACAGTGACTAACATCCCACACACCTCAGTGAGATCGGAGAGTATAGAGACAGTGACTAACATCCCACACACCTCAGTGAGATCAGAGAGTAGAGAGACAGTGACTAACACCACACACCTCAGTGAGATCAGAGAGTAGAGAGACAGTGACTAACATCCCACACACCTCAGTGAGATCGGAGAGTAGAGAGACAGTGACTAACACCACACACACCAACTTTCTCTTTCCTCTTCAGTTAGTCTCTTTGTCCTGAATCACTGCCTCTATTGCCAATTATACATGATGTGTCTCTGGATCACACACACACACACACACACCCACACATTCACAAGCCACACACACAGGTCCACTCTGTTTTCCTCAACACTACAGTATGAATGTATGTAGAGTTCAATCTTAAATACAGATTCCTACAAAGGTTTTCACATTTCATTTGTGATCCGAGTCTTTCTTAAACTTTGTGTGTGTGTGTGTGTGTGTGTGTGTGTGTTAAACAAGGTCTGACAAATGATTGACTTGATTAACAGATTGTTCTGGTCTGAATCTATCACACATACACACTGTTTAATGCCGCTTCTGCTGTGTGGCCTAGTTTGGAACCGGGATCCCCACTCTGGGTTGGCATGGCAACTCCCCGCTCAACTTAGCACCAGAGCTAGACAGGAAGGGGGGAGGGAGGAGAGACCGAGAGAAAATGAGGGAGCGAAAACTCCGATGTAATTGTGGATATGAATTGTTGGTGATTTTGTCCTCCCCTGCAGTGCTCCCTTTGGTTTGTTGGCCCAAACACAGACACGGTTCAGTTGTTGAGTAGATCAGGGAAATCAGGTTACAATGAATCCCATTACCTCTAAAGTAATGAAGTTTTGTTACCATGGGCCTTATGGGACAGGTGAGTCTGAAATGGCTGTGTCTGAAGGGACATTATTCTTCATAGAGTACCACAGTGTGAGTCATTAATACCCATAAACCTAGCGGTCAAACAGGGAAATGGTTCCAATTGTTTTTCCACCATTCATTTTTCCCATAGGGAATTTTAGGAACACTTAACATAAGGGCTGTGTTTCGTGTAGGCTTACCCTGGTGTGACGTTTTGAAAACCGTGGAAATCTCTCTCAGACAAGGTGACTTTTATCAATATATTCACCTGTATTTACCCACAAATGAAATGTTAATTAGCTGCAAATTTGGCTATCATAAAAAAACTACAAATGTCATGATGATCTGGATGAGACTGCTTCGTTTTAACGATCTAATGTTAGCTAAATGTAGTAAATTGGCAACATTTGTTTAAATGTACCTGTTAGCAAAGGTACCAGCTAGAGATGACGTGCAGGAGCTTGCAGGGATATGTAGTCTTGCATGATGTCTACTTTGATGCTAATTAGCATTTTCGATTCAAAATATTTTCGTGCCAAATATATTAAGGTGCTACCAACCTCCTGTGGTAGCGATCGATAGAGCAGCGGAATTAAATTCTGGATGAGTTGTCCGGCAACTGCAACCTGGAACCCCACATTCTTCATATAATGAACCCAAATTGTGACTCTGTACCACTGCCTCAGTGCCAATGCTTTCAAGCCTCCTACTGCTGGGCCAACCACACATGAAGAGAGAGGCTGGAGGTCTGTTCTGATATGAGTGAGTAAGGGAAGGCCTAGTTATAGGCTTACTCGTGACCTGGCCTGTAGAGTTCCAGTATGTAGAGCAGAAATATGGTGTCTGCTCTGTCTCTCTTCAGAATTTGTATATATCCTCCTGCTCTGAATTTAAGCTGGTATGGTAGTTGCCTGATGGCTCAGCCACTAGTCCTAATTGAGACATCTCCGAGTCACTGGGTCAGCCTCTGCTCCGGGGCCGGGGAGCAGGGGCACATACAGGGGATGGCGCGATAAAAATTATACATACCGTGCATGACGGCCTGTCTCCCTGCCACCCCACATTGACCCCGCCACGTTTACTAGACCAGCGATGAGTCACCGTCTTCCTCTCTCCCCTCCACCCCCTACCATCTCTTCCTCTCCTCCACCCCCTACTGTCCCCTCCTCCCTCCACCCCTACCATCTCTTCCTCTCCTCCACCCCCTACTGTCCCCTCCTCCCCTCCACCCCCTACCATCTCCTCCTCTCCTCCACCCCATACCTTCCCCTCCTCTGCTCCACCCCCTACTGTCCCCTCCTCTCCTCCACCCCCTCCTCTCCTCCACCCCCTACCTTCCCTTCCCCTCCTCCACGATCTCTTTGCTACAGGCTATTGCTATACCTCCACACAGGTACAAGCCAATGGAATAGGTGTCATAGGTTTAAAATGTATAGTCTATATTCTGTAGCACAGTGTCCTACCTAGAACATGATTCCCCAGGGACAATAAAGTTATTTTAGAATCTGCATCCAATCTCTTTATTGTGGAGACTAATCATCACACGTTGAATTTCTTTGTGGGGGAAAATGAAATAGGCCTATGCCACTTTCAGGGCAATACAAACCCCTAAATCATAATAGCCTTGGCCATAAGGAATTGTATTTCTGTGATATATATATATCCTGCAGATGAGGAAATCCACATGTATTCACATAAATAACCTAGGCCTATATCTATTGGGTTCTGGGATAGTTGTCAGCGAAGAAGCTCTCATCCCATGAAGCAGTCACTTGTCACCCTCCTGAGGTTGAAAACTAAACTACACACCATCCCAGAAATATGGACGTGGATACAATGTCCACTGTTATTCTTTTACAATGTTTCCACGCAGAATGGAATAATCATTTGTCAGAATGGCTATTGTTGCAAAGCACCTGACTGAATTTTCCAGAACAATGTTGCTACTTTCTAGAGATAGACGAACGTGTCAACATGTCCAGCATTAGCATGCCCAGAAATAAGTTGTTAGCCTAGGCTTCATGTACAAAATGTTACATTTGTGTGTAACTGGTTCCATGACTAGGCTTGCTAGAAGACGTGTCTGTCTGTGTGTTCTCTCCCCAATACAGGTTATTAATGGTTGGAAAGTGGACTGGGTAAATAGAGGACTGGGCTCCTTCTTCAATGTAATCAATCACGTGACTGCTGCGGAAGTTTTCAGTGTATTTGCTGCTGGTGCTTTTGAGGCGTGAGAATATGTCATCGGATAACTCACCCTGAACGTTACCGAAATACCGCAAAAACCTCGACTCCAGGCACCAGGGAAACTGTTCAAAACACAGAGAAGGTAATTCATGTTTAAAACATTTTTTTCTGGAGAGTTTATGATTGAAAAAAAAGAACTTAAAAAACTTCAGAGGAAAGAAAGGACTAAAACAGATTTTGTAATGAGGCGATTTTGTAAAGAATTGTAAGGAATGCGCTTTCAAGTATAGTTTCGAAGTCATAATAGCCTAGACTCAGATGCGATTGTCAACAAAAATCTAGTTACGTTTTTAGATCAACCTGTAGGATTGTAAATGGGCAGTTGCTGTCAATTAATGTAACAAAATGACTCCCCGCAGCGTTTTATATAAACGCCAAAACCCGTTTTCCTTCGTTTGTGATAAGTTGAGGCTATAGCTTAAAGGACCAAGAAGAGAGGACCCCCAGTCTCCGTTATTGTGGAATGCTGACGCGGTTGTTTATCCCAGAGCGATTCTGTTTTCTCTATTCTTATTGGATCTCAGGGCTCATGTTATTGGAGAATAAATAAAATCAATGATTTACAACCATTTAAATCAGTGATTTACAATAATAACACGATATTTTTGTGCGTGTGTCTAATCTGGTGTGCGTGAAAGGGGAGTTATGTTAACGTTATAGACACGGAGTTAATGTGGACCTATTTCAGTGTTCAGAATTTGCAGATTTGACAGGTGCTTGGCAGAGCCGTGTATTTAGAGTTAGGACATTAAGGTATCTGCATTTGGATGCGTTTCCATAATACTTCGACATTATATGGCAGCCATGTTAGCTCCTCATTAACATTACACGGGGGAATATTTAAACGATGCTATGCAACTGAATTTCTAGAATTGGAACAATATTCAACATTCTAAAAGTTGGCATAACTCTCTCTAATAATAATAATATATTTAATTTGTATAGTACTTTTCATTAGTTATCTCAAAGATCTACTAAGGATTTCTTTTTTGCAATTGTATACAATTAAAAACAACATATATACATTTTTAGAATCAAGGCTGGTAAAATAGCAATAGTGGGCTAGGTGCTAAGTACATTTTAGATTGGGACGAGGACTATGGAAAAGAGGGGGTTTTAAGGAGTGTTTTAAAAGTTCTGAGTGATGGAGCGGCTTTTTTTTGGTCAGAAAGAGCATTCCATATGCGGGTGGAAAAGGAGCCTAAGGCTCGGTCCCCCATAGTTCGGAGACGTGTCATGGTGGAAACAGATTCATTGTATTTTGGTTAGCTCTCTGTATGGACTGTATTGGCTTGGAGTGGGTGACATAAATTGCCCGAGGGTCAGCCTGCAGAACTGACATGTTGATCTTTACTGTCCAAACAGTAAATATCTCTTAAAACTGTAGAATCCTTGTGTGTAGTGGAGGAATGTTGCTGCCATTTCTTAATCTTTGGTCCAGCCTTCGTTCCAGGAGAAGAGAAGTGAAGTGAGGACACAGAGAGGAAGATCTAGGCTGGTATTTGAATCCAAACATTTAGCTAGTTGATTGGAGAAGTAGTAGTATGTCTTGTCTAGTTTAACATTTTCGGTTGAACTCGATTTTTGTATTCAGTACTTGATTAGCTTTAAAAAAAACAACTACAAGTTGATGATGATAATAATAATAATGCACATAAAAAGCACAAAACAAATAATTGTAGATCAATTCACAGGAGTAAACTACCAAGGCTGCCACTAGGCGCCATGGCAACCATGGAACCAAAATGGTTATATGACTCTATTGCTTGGTAATGGTAAGGTGCGTGCGTGCGTGCGCGCGTGCGCTCTTCTAGGTAGGCTATCTGCACCAGTGGAAACACTGAGTGTTAGTTTTTAAAGTGCTGTTTCCTTTTTAGTTTGCTCGTATACAGACGTGTTTTAGGGTCAGTATCTTATTCAGTTTTTCCCCTAGGATTTTTTTCATCAGGAGGGGTTGGGAGGGTTGCATTGCTATTAGCGCTAGCGTAATAACATGCTAGCTGTTGGCCATGCTAGCTGTTGGCCATGCTAGTTGACATGCTAGCTGTTGGCCATTCTAGTTGACATGCTAGCTGTTGGCCATGCTAGTTGACATGCTAGCTGTTGGCCATTCTAGTTGACATGCTAGCTGTTGGCCATGCTAGTTGACATGCTAGCTGTTGGCCATTCTAGTTAACATGCTAGCTGTTGGCCATGCTAGCTGTTGGCCATGCTAGTTGACATGCTAGCTGTTGGCCATGCTAGCTGTTGGCCATTCTGCTAGTTCACATGCTGCTAGCTGTTGGCCATTCTAGTTGACATGCTAGCTGTTGGCTTCTAGCATGCTACATGCTAGCTGTTGGCCATTCTAGTTGACATGCTAGCTGTTGGCCATTCTAGTTGACATGCTAGCTGTTGGCCATTCTAGTTGACATGCTAGCTGTTGGCCATGCTAGCTGTTGGCCATGCTAGTTGACATGCTAGCTGTTGGCCATTCTAGTTGACATGCTAGCTGTTGGCCATTCTAGTTGACATGCTAGCTGTTGGCCATGCTAGTTGACATGCTAGCTGTTGGCCATTCTAGTTGACATGCTAGCTGTTGGCCATGCTAGTTGACATGCTAGCTGTTGGCCATTCTAGTTAACATGCTAGCTGTTGGCCATGCTAGCTGTTGGCCATGCTAGTTGACATGCTAGCTGTTGGCCATTCTAGTTGACATGCTAGCTGTTGGCCATTCTAGTTGACATGCTAGCTGTTGGCCATTCTAGTTGACATGCTAGCTGTTGGCCATTCTAGTTGACATGCTAGCTGTTGGCCATGCTAGCTGTTGGCCATGCTAGTTGATATGCTAGCTGTTGGCCATTCTAGTTAACATGCTAGCTGTTGGCCATTCTAGTTGACATGCTAGCTGTTGGCCATGCTAGCTGTTGGCCATGCTAGCTGTTGGCCATTCTAGTTAACATGCTAGCTGTTGGCCATGCTAGCTGTTGGCCATGCTAGTTGACATGCTAGCTGTTGGCCATTCTAGTTAACATGCTAGCTGTTGGCCATTCTAGTTGACATGCTAGCTGTTGGCCATTCTAGTTAACATGCTAGCTGTTGGCCATGCTAGCTGTTGGCCATTCTAGTTAACATGCTAGCTGTTGGCCATTCTAGTTAACATGCTAGCTGTTGGCCATTCTAGTTAACATGCTAGCTGTTGGCCATTCTAGTTGACATGCTAGCTGTTGGCCATGCTAGCTGTGGGCCATTCTAGTTGACATGCTAGCTGTTGGCCATGCTAGCTGTTGGCCATTCTAGTTGACATGCTAGCTGTTGGCCATGCTAGCTGTTGGCCATTCTAGTTAACATGCTAGCTGTTGGCCATTCTAGTTGACATGCTAGCTGTTGGCCATTCTAGTTAACATGCTAGCTGTGGGCCATTCTAGTTGACATGCTAGCTGTGGTCCATTCTAGTTGACATGCTAGCTGTTGGCCATGCTAGCTGTTGGCCATTCTAGTTAATATGCTAGCTGTTGGCCATTCTAGTTGACATGCTAGCTGTTGGCCATTCTAGTTGACATGCTAGCTGTTGGCCATGCTAGCTGTTGGCCATTCTAGTTGACATGCTAGCTGTTGGCCATGCTAGCTGTTGACCATGCTAGCTGTTGACCATTCTAGTTGACATGCTAGCTGTTGGCCATTCTAGTTAACATGCTAGCTGTGGTCCATTCTAGTTGACATGCTAGCTGTTGGCCATGCTAGCTGTTGGCCATTCTAGTTGACATGCTAGCTGTTGGCCATTCTAGTTAACATGCTAGCTGTTGGCAATTCTAGTTGACATGCTAGCTGTGGTCCATTCTAGTTGACATGCTAGCTGTTGGCCATGCTAGCTGTTGGCCATGCTAGCTGTTGGCCATGCTAGTTGACATGCTAGCTGTTGGCCATTCTAGTTAACATGCTAGCTGTTGGCCATTCTAGTTGACATGCTAGCTGTTGGCCATGCTAGCTGTTGGCCATGCTAGCTGTTGGCCATTCTAGTTGACATGCTAGCTGTGGTCCATTCTAGTTAACATGCTAGCTGTTGGCCATGCTAGCTGTTGGCCATGCTAGCTGTTGGCCATGCTAGCTGTTGGCCATTCTATTTGACATGCTAGCTGTGGTCCATTCTAGTTAACATGCTAGCTGTTGGCCATGCTAGCTGTTGGCCATTCTAGTTGACATGCTAGCTGTTGGCCATTCTAGTTGACATGCTAGCTGTTGGCCATTCTAGTTGACATGCTAGCTGTTGGCCATGCTAGCTGTTGGCCATGCTAGCTGTTGGCCATTCTAGTTGACATGCTAGCTGTGGTCCATTCTAGTTAACATGCTAGCTGTTGGCCATGCTAGCTGTTGGCCATTCTAGTTAACATGCTAGCTGTTGGCCATGCTAGCTGTTGGCCATTCTAGTTGACATGCTAGCTGTTGGCCATGCTAGCTGTTGGCCATTCTAGTTGACATGCTAGCTGTGGTCCATTCTAGTTAACATGCTAGCTGTTGGCCATGCTAGTTGATATGCTAGCTGTGGTCCATTCTAGTTGACATGCTAGCTGTTGGCCATTCTAGTTGACATGCTAGCTGTTGGCCATTCTAGTTGACATGCTAGCTGTTGGCCATTCTAGTTGACATGCTAGCTGTTGGCCATTCTAGTTGACATGCTAGCTGTTGGCCATTCTAGTTGACATGCTAGCTGTTGGCCATTCTAGTTGACATGCTAGCTGTTGGCCATTCTAGTTGACATGCTAGCTGTTGGCCATTCTAGTTGACATGCTAGCTGTTGGCCATTCTAGTTGACATGCTAGCTGTGGTCCATTCTAGTTGACATGCTAGCTGTTGGCCATTCTAGTTGACATGCTAGCTGTTGGCCATTCTAGTTGACATGCTAGCTGTTGGCCATTCTAATTGACATGCTAGCTGTGGTCCATTCTAGTTGACATGCTAGCTGTTGGCCATTCTAGTTGACATGCTAGCTGTTGGCCATTCTAGTTGACATGCTAGCTGTTGGCCATTCTAGTTAACATGCTATCTGTTGGCCATGCTAGCTGTTGGCCATGCAAGCTGTTGGCCATTCAAGCTGTTGGCCATTCTAGTTGACATGCTAGCTGTTGGCCATTCTAGTTGACATGCTAGCTGTTGGCCATTCTAGTTGACATGCTAGCTGTTGGCCATTCTAGTTGACATGCTATCTGTTGGCCATGCTAGCTGTTGGCCATTCTAGTTGACATGCTAGCTGTTGGCCATTCTAGTTGACATGCTAGCTGTGGGCCATTCTAGTTGACATGCTAGCTGTTGGCCATTCTAGTTGACATGCTAGCTGTTGGCCATTCTAGTTGACATGCTAGCTGTGGGCCATTCTAGTTGACATGCTAGCTGTTGGCCATTCTAGTTGACATGCGAGCTGTTGGTTTTTCTAGTTGACATGCTAGCTGTGGCTAGCATGTCAACCGCTGCTAAATTTAATGTAAGGGAAACACTGCTACTTGACTTTGGCGCCAGATCATTTAATGTTATTTTCTCTACCGTAAGCCGCCTCCATAATTTTAGCTCTTGTGTGTGTAGTTTGATCTCAGTGTCTCTTTGAGGCCATTGCCTGAACAGAGTTTAACTCTGGCATTTTGTGTGAGTGAGAGAGATGGTTAGAAAGACTGTGATGTAAAATCTGACCTGTGGGAGAGCAGAGGCTACCGTTACTCATGTTGCCTCATCCTTCTCTCAACGGTCGCATTAAGAGAAAACAAAACAAAGACATTGGCTGTCTGTGACACACTGTGACCGTCTGTGACACACTCATCAGTTGAGTATGCACATAAGACCTGCTGCAACCCTGAGTTAGGGTAGGTTTAGCCAGGGTTAGTGAAAGTCCGGGATAGGGTTAGCCTGGGTTTAGCTGTCACTATGGGTGTCTGTAATAGCTGAGGTTATGAAACATCTCCCTGTGAAATATTGCACCCCAGGGTAGCAGCAGAGTATAGACAGGATGATATCTAGTGCCCCAGTCTCCATCCCACCCCTGTCACCCTCCTCTCTGCAGCCCAGCACCCCTCCATGGGTGTGTTGGGGGGCAGACCCCCTAGGGTGGGGTATTATTCAGTTCCATATGGGACCCTTTACTAGAAGCACTGTGTCAGAGGAATTCAATGTGTGTGAGTTATTGAGCATGCTTGAAGCAGGGCTACCAAGGTTGGTGTGAGTCATTCTGTTAGTGTGTGTGTGTGTGTGTGTGTGTGATGGGCAGAGTGGCCTAGGTCATGCACCAAACAAAGCAGTCCCATTTGTCACTCCTGATGAGGATTTTCAACTTTGTCTCAGATAGAGATATTTTTACTGTCACCACAGACCTAATATTCTCTCCCCCAGACCCCCTCATTCTCTACCATACGTTGCCTCCGTCATTTTACCTTGTCTGTCTGTGTGTGTGTGTGTGTGTAGTTTGACCTCAGTGGCGCTTGCCTGAGTCAGCATGTTTACCCCTCTGTCTGTCTGTGAGGGCTGGAGACGAGTGACTGGAGGTGTGAGGAGAGTCAGGCGTTTCTTCTGTTTAGTCTGTGCTAAACGGGCAGCCTGTGGTGTGAAGCAGAGGTGTTACAATGCAGAGAAAGAGATACAGAAAGAGAGAGAAGGTAGCTCATATTGATGCCACAGCCCTTTGAGAGGGCAGCTTATGAAGAACTGATAACTGATAAGCAGTGTTTAACTCTGGCTTTTTGTGTGTAGTTGAAAGGGGATGTGAAGCATGACACCCACGCCCCACACACACAATCTCTTACTTCCCTTAGAGAATGTCAAAGATGTGTCAGGTAAGTCTCTTAATGGGTGTCTTAAATCATAACTCTAGTTCTGTCCTCTCCATACGATTCCCCCTGGCCTCCGTGTGTTTTTTGTTTGCTGTTATTGACCTGCCCGGGTAACAGAATGCCCCATTGTTTCTTCGGTGTAGAGACACTGTTATAACCAGCCTGGAGAGAGACGGACCTGAACTGGGTACCGCTATGGAATATACACAACACAGGATTATCAAAAAGAGTTATTACAAAAAGGTTAAAATAAGCTGTTGGGGCTGGCAGGCTTAGTGGCAATCAAAAGGGTTACAGTTTCACTGTCTTCAGTACAAAAAGCAGGAAGTAGTTTCAGTAACATTCAATTCTCAAGTAGTGTAACTCAGGCACAGAAAATATCAAGTCTAAGCACAACACATCTAGTAAGTATAAATATCAAAAGGGTTATAAAGACTTAGTGCTTAATGCAATATACAGTTGAAGTCAGAAGTTTACATACACCTTAGCTAAATACATTTAAACTCAGTTTTTTCACAATTCCTGACATTTAATCCTAGTAAAAATTCCCTGTCTTAGGTCAGTTAGGATCACCACTTTATTTTAAGAATGTGAAATGTCAGAATAATAGCAGAGAGAGTGATTTATTTCAGCTTTTATTTCTTTCATCACATTCCCAGTGGGTCAGAAGTTTACATACACTCAATTAGTATTTGGTAGCATTGCCTTTAAATTGTTTAACTTGGGTCAAATGTTTCGGGCAGCTTTCCACAAGCTTCCCACAATAAGTTGGGTGAATTTTGGCCCATTCCTCCTGACAGAGCTGGAGTAACTGAGTCAGGTTTGTTGTCCTCCTTGCTCGCACATGCTTTTTCAGTTCTGCCCACAAAATGTCTGTAGGATTGAGGTCAGGGCTTCGTGATGGCCACTCCAATACCTTGACTTTGTATACCTTGACTTTGTTGTCCTGAAGCCATTTTGTCACAACTTTGGAAGTATGCTTGGGGTCATTGTCCATTTGGAAGACCCATTTGCGACCAAGCTTTAACTTCCTGACTGATGTCTTGAGATGTTGCTTCAATATATCCACATAATTTTCCTTCATGAAGCCATCTTTTGTGAAGTGCACCAGTCCCTCCTGCAGCAAAGCACCCCCACAACATGATGCTGCCACCCCCGTGCTTCACGGTTGGGATGGTGTTCTTCGGCATGCAAGCATCCCCCTTTTTCCTCCAAACACAACGATGGTCATTATGGCCAAGCAGTTCTATTTCTGTTTCATCAGACCAGAGTACATTTCTCCAAAAAGTATGATATTTGTCCCCATATGCAGTTGCAAAACCGTAGTCTGGCTTTTTTATGGCGGTTTTGGAGCAGTGGCTTCTTCCTTGCTGAGCGGCCTTTCAGGGTATGTTGATATAGGACTCGTTTTACTGTGTATGTAGATACTTTTGTACCTGTTTCCTCCTGCATCTTCACAAGGTCCTTTGCTCAAGTATGTACAGCATTAGTGAGACCTACTGACTCAGGGTTACAAACCCCCATTACGAAGAGAGAAGATCTTTCAGTTGCAGATAGAAGTACATCTATACAGTACACACGGTTTCCTTTCAATGTTCCTCAATTCTCGAGAGTGGAAACTGAGCTGCACTTCCTAACCTCAGATTACACAGACCCACAAAATGTTAATAAAATCCCATATGTGAAATACCACAGTGTCCAATCACAGCAGATGAACCAGTGAGAACCAGTGAAGAACAAACACCATTGTAAATACAACCTATTTTCCCTTTTGTACTTTAACTATTTGCACATCGTTATAACGCTATATATAGCCATAATGACATTTGAAAAGTTTCTATTCCTTTGGAACTTTTGTGAGTTTAATGTTTACTGTTTATTTCACTTTTTGTTTATCTATTTTGAGAGAGAGAGAGAGAGAGAGAGAGCGGCCACTGTTCTGTCAGTTAGAAGAAGACAGGAAATGATTTTGCAATTATTTTACAGACACTTATGTCCTTCAACATTTACACACACACAGATGGTGTCCATTTAACGTGCAAAATAGACACCGGTTGTGTGTGTCCATCATATAAAGACACTGTCCTTAGATCACTCTGTTTTAGCAGTACCGGGTACAGGATGACCTGTGTGTGTGTGTGTTGACTCTCTTAGATCACGGGTGCACCTCAGCCACGCTCAAGGTCCTAAACGATATCATAACCGCCATCGATAAGAGACATTACTGTGCAGCCGTATTCATTGACCTGGCCAAGGCTTTCGACTCTGTCAATCACCACATCCTTATCGGCAGACTCAAAAGCCTTGGTTTTTCTAATGACTGCCTCGCCTGGTTCACCAACTACTTTGCCGACAGAGTTCAGTGTGTTAAATCGTAGGGCCTGTTGTCCGGGCCTCTGGCAGTCTCTATGGGGGTGCCACAGGGTTAAATTCTTGGGCTGACTCTCTTCTCTGTATACATCAATGATGTCGCTCTTGCTGCTGGTGATTCTCTTATCCACCTCTATGCAGACGACACCATTCTGTATTCTTCTGGCCCTTCTTTGGACTCTGTGTTAACTAACCTCCAAACGAGCTTCACTGCCATACAACACTCCTTCCGTGGCCTCCAACTGCTCTTAAACGCTAGTAAAACCAAATGCATGCTTTTCAACCACAGTGCCATCCGCTTTGTCACCAAAGCCCCTTATACCACCCACCACTGCGACCTGTATGCTCTAGTCGGCTGGCCCTCGCTATATACTCGTCGCCAGACCCACTGGCTCCAGGTCATCTACAAGTCCCTGCTAGGTAAAGCCCCGCCTTATCTCAGCTCGCTGGTAACCATAGCAGCACCCACCCGTAGCACTCGCTCCAGCAGGTATATCTCACTGGTCACCCCCAAAGCCAATTCCTCCTTTGGCCGACTTTCCTTACAGTTCTCTGCTGCCAATGACTGGAACGAACTACAAAAATCATTGAAACTGGAGACACTTATCTCCCTCACTAGTTTTAAGCACCAGCTGTCAGAGCAGCTCACAGATCACTGCACCTGTAAATAGCCCATCCAACTGACTGTGTGTTTGTTTACTCCAATGTGTAACTATGTGTTGTTGTATGTGTTGAACTGCTTTGCTTTATCTTGGCCAGGTCGCAGTTGTAAATGAGAACTTGTTCTCAACTTGCCTACCTGGTAGAATAAAGATGCAATTAAAATAAATAAAAGATCACTCTGTTTTAGCAGCTTGTGTGTGTGTGTGTGTGTGTGTGTTGACTCTCTTGTGATGGGTGATTGACACCACCTCTGTCCTTCAGTCTGATGGTCTGTTAGTCTAGTCGTTCTGGTTTCAGACTAAAATAGAGTTGTCCTATTAGACTCTTGTTTTCTGCATGGTAGTAATGGAGTCTTTCTTATGTTGACGTGTGAGTAGGTGTGCGTGTCTGTGTGTGTTATGTGTAATATGTCTCTTGAGTCACTCGGCTCTTACATCCTTGTACAAAGCATCCTCTTGTTCCACATTTGAGTTACCGTTGAAGCTATGAGATATGGTGAATGTACAGTGCTTGATTTCCAAGTCTGATACACATTCACCTTGTAGCTTTTACAGTATTTCAGCAAAGGAGAAGAATATTTGCATAACTATACTAATGGGGTTCCACTTTAGTCCTTGTTATTTATTTAATTATTTTTATATTTATTTTTATATTTACTTCAGAAGGGCATACTGAGACCAAGGTCTCTTTTACAGATGAGCCCTGAATTACAGAAATGACAAAAAATACACACGCCAAAATAAAAAGACAAAATGCAAGCAGGAGGAAAAACAAGGTCATAACAAACAGACATTAATCAGTAAATAAGTCCTATTTATAGAGGCAGTTTCTAAAAAGTATAATTCTGACTTTAGTTTCTAGTTTGTGTATTAAAGATGGGTGTGTGTGTTTGTCAGAGGGAGAGAGATGGTGAGATAGTGGTATCAGCTGGTGGATGTTTTTAAAGAGCACACCACAGTTCTTAGACTCCATAGATTAAAATCTGTTGATCACTTAGTGTTACTTTAAGACTTGCTACTTTTAGTTTAGGTTAGTATGAGAGAAAGAGGCATCTTCTCTCATACTGTGTGTGTGTGTGTGTGTGTGTGTGTGTGTGTGTGTGTGTGTGTGTGTGTGTGTTCTGTTAAAAGATGGTGGTCTCTTATCTGTGGTGAGAGAAGGTGAGATAGAAACAGAAAGGTAGAGGGCAAGAGGAAGAAAAATAATTTACCAACAGTGATGCTTTTGCTCTCGTGTTAACGTGTTCATTGACCAAGCGGTGGAACTTCTTGATTTTGAAACTCTGAAAGATGGTGAGCTCTTCTACTGTAACATCCTCTTCATGGGGTTGCCGTGGAAATTCTTACAAAGAGACACTCAAAGTCCATCTTTAAATGAATCATTGTTTATTGTCAGTGCGCTGGAGAGGTTCCAACCAACTCAATGCACCATAGAACACATGTCAATCAGGAGCTCTACCGGGGCAGTCCCAGCAGTTGTCTTATATATGGCTATACACACACAAGTTATATTTGCATGATTTAGCATAATTCATTCATCATTACCGTTTTGTTTCATAAATGTGACATACCAATACTGGTTCATAACATGTCACCGACCAATACTGGTTCATAACATGTCACCGACCAATACTGGTTCATAACATGTCACCGACCAATACTGGTTCATAACATGTCACCGACCAATACTGGTTCATAACATGTCACCGACCAATACTGGTTCATAACATGTCACCGACCAATACTGGTTCATAACATGTCACCGACCAATACTGGTTCATAACATGTCACCGACCAATACCTTACAATGCTTCTTTCTCTCTAAGCTGAGACCTTGAATCTGAGATATTTTCCAAGATTTGTACAGTCATCCACTTGCGTAAAAACAGAAATTGGTTATTAGAACAGCACATGAATAGAATACAGAAATGAGAAACACTAAAATTCCACATTACAATGTGTTTCTGAACGTAATATACTGTAAGTGAATTGTATTGACTGGATGTACACTTCTATTGATAAAGGTTGAATTCCTAACATGTCTTCCTGTTTCTTCCACAGGTTTGATCTGAACACTGCCTGGACACACACAGGGACACACATCTTCACACACACGTACACGTAGAGACACACACCCACTCAAACACACACTCTGTGGTGATGTCTGATTCGGAGGGGTGTGTGTCGGTGTGGGAGTGGCTGCGTGTGTTGCGTCTGGACCAGTATTTCCCAGTGTTCCAGGATGCAGGGTTTGGAACGTTATTGGAATGCCAAGGGCTGACCCAGGATCAGCTGGAGACGATTGGAATCAAACTGCCTGGACACCGCAAACGCATCCTAGCCAGCCTGCAAAAAACACTCCACACACACCCTGAGAGAAAGCACGATGCTCTACTCACACCCCTGGCTGCAGAGGGAGACCAAAGAGAGGAAGAGAGAGCTGTGTTCAGACCCAGCCCTGTGGGGAGAGAGAGACCACTACCCGCACAGAGACCAGTGTCCAGAGGAGAGAGACCAGTCCCTAAGGAGAGATCAGTGTTCAGGGAAGAAGAGAGGGATGGAGAGAGACCGAGACCAGTCCCTAAGGAGAGGACTAAGTACCACTCTGTCCCTGTAGAGAAATTGGACTGTGGCCAGACTTCCCGTCGTCCCAACCCTACCGCCCCCCATCCCAACCCTACCTCCTGCCCTACCGCCCCCCATCCCAACCCTACCTCCTGCCCTACCGCCCCATCCCAACCCTACCTCCTGCCCTACCGCCCCCATCCCAACCCTACCTCCTGGCCTACTGCCCCCATTCTACTGCCCAGGACCCCACCTTACCCCCATCCCTCGCAGCACCCCAAACTGCCCCCACTTCGCTTCATCCCCACCTCCCTAAACACTCCCCCATGGCACCCAAACCCAGACGTAAACATAACAATGCACACTCCCCTACAAACACCCCGACCACTGTACCTCTCCCTAGCCTCTCCACCAATCCCCACTGTACCTCTCCCTAGCCTCTCCACCAATCCCCCACTGTACCTCTCCCTAGCCTCTCCACCAATCCCCCACTGTACCTCTCCCTAGCCTCTCCACCAATCCCCCACTGTACCTCTCCCTAGCCTCTCCACCAATCCCCCACTGTACCTCTCCCTAGCCTCTCCACCAATCCCCCCACTGTACCTCTCCCTAGCCTCTCCACCAATCCCCTCACTGTACCTCTCCCTAGCCTCTCCACCAATCCCCTCACTGTACCTCTCCCTAGCCTCTCCACCAATCCCCCCACTGTACCTCTCCCTAGCCTCTCTCCCTCTCCTGTTTCACCAGCCAGACACCCCCAGCAGGTGGGGGAGGGAGAGAGAAAGCCCTCTCCTGTTTCACCAGCCAGACACCCCCAGCAGGTGGGGGAGGGAGGGAGAAAGCCCTCCCCTGTTTTGCCCTCTTCCTCCTCCTCTTCCTCTTCCTCCTCAGTTGAACAATATGACCAGTCTTCCTCTTCTGATCAAGGCGTGCCCACCCTCCCCCCTAAATCCTACGTGGTGGGGGTGGGCCCTAAAGAGCCTTGCGGCCCTGCTCCAATCCCACGTCGACCTCCTGTCTTGCCCCCCAGAACCACACCCACACATAGGTAAGAGGGACTCTGATTGGCTCCCAATGTTCTACTTCTGTCGTTTGTTCTATTGCATTAGAGACAATCTAAACCAACAGGCTCAAATAAACTGCTACCCTTTCAGAAGTGTGCGTGCGTGTGTGTGCGTGCGTGTGTGCGTGTGTGTGTGTGTGCGCGTGTGTGCGTGCGTGTGGTGAGGTTTAACAGCAGTAGTATCTCTGGCTGTGAAGAGCTTCATCGCCCTCTACAGGCCAGCAGTGTCTGTTTCCTCATCATATACAATATTCTGATCATATTCAGTTTGTCCACCAGGTTGTGACCCTGCTGCGTTAGCGCTTGGTGTGTGTTGTGGTGTGGTGTGCTCAAAGGCCTACTGTACACTGACCTGCTTTCAGTTACGACTGCTGCTACTCAGAGAGAGTGTATCTCACAGAAATGTGTACAGTAGTATTCTATACAGACTACTTTCTATGGTCATGAGGAACTATGTTATCAGTTATACTCCAGTTTCACTAGTGATTCAGTAAGCCGTGTGTGTGTGTGCGTGCGTGCGTGCGCGCGCAGGCTGATCTCTGTTAGAAATGTTTACGAAGCAGAGAAGGGCTGACTCTCCAGCTTGGTGGTCAAATGAACTCTTTCCCTGGGGTGAGCTGGGGTATTCTGCTCAGTTTCTGTTGCCTCTGTGTGTGTCTGTGCGCGCGTGTTTGTGGGTCAGGGTCAAAAGGAAGGATAGAAAAACCCTGTGTCAGAGAAAAGGGTTATCCCTAGGGCTAGATTTACATAAACACAGTCTCTCTCTCTCTCTCTCTCTCATTTTCTCTCTCTCTCATTTTCTCTCTCAACCCACCCCTCCCTCTCTCTCTCTGTCTCTCTCTCTCTGTCTCTCAAATCAATTAAATTCAAAGTGCTTTATTGGCATGGGGAAACATGTTTACATTGCCAAAGCAAGTGAAATAGATAATAAACAAAAATAAATAATCAGAAATTAACAGTAAACATTACTCACCAAAGTTAAAAAAGGAATAGAGACATTTCAAATGTCAAATTATGGCTATGTACAGTGTTATCACGATGTGCAAATAGAGTACAAAATGTTACACAGAGTGGAACAGGGGAACCCAAGAGCAGACTCAGACGAGGAGACTGGGAGGACGTAACCACAGTATTTATTGAAACACAGGGGGGAGATGGAGTGGAGGTCAGGGGAAGCTTGTGCGAGTTGCTGTAAACCAGGTGCGGAGGCTGAGGCTGAGGCTGGAGAGGGGTTGAGACAGGGGAAACAGGAGGGGAATTCAAGGGAGTAGTAGAGTGGGGAATCCAGGACATAGCAGGATGTGGAGACGTGGGACTGGAGACAGGGACCAGAGTCAGAGCGGGCATAACTGTAGCAGAGAGGAAAACAGCGTCAGACATGGAAAACAGGCACAGCAGGATAACAGGATCTAAATAGTAACAAACGGCTAGAACCGTTGACTGACTGAGCAGAGATTACGATCTGGCAGTGTGGAAGTGGCAGGGCTGAGTATTTGTAGAGGTCTTGATTATGGAACAGGTTGCAGCTGGTGGGGATCTGCTCTGACTCCAGCACACCTGCCTCTGCCCACACACACGGAGAGGGAGAGAGTACTGGGGGAGTGGCGGCAGGTCTAGGAGTCACAGGATGAGCACTAGATGGCGTTGCAGGAGCAGATAAATAAACATAAATAAATATTTACAATGGTGTTCTTCACTGGTTGCCTTTTTCTTGTGGCAACAGGGCACAAATCTTGCTGCTGTGATGGCACACTGTGGTATTTCACCAAGTAGTTATGGGAGTTTATCAAATTCTCTGTGGGTCTGTGTAATCTGAGGGAAATATGTGTCTCTAAAATGGAGAGGAACCTGTTGGAATTGATCACCTCTTGTTTAGATTGAAAATGTAAAACTGTAAGTCGTTATGTAGGCACTACGGCAGGTGTATGTTGAAAGAGAGGAGAGAGAAGGAGAGAGGGAAGGGAAGAGTGTCTGCTCTTACTCATTCTGAAGTAGCAACACACATGCACTACGTCTCTAAAAGTGCTGTCTGCTTCCTTCTCTCCTCCCACCTGTGGCATCTCTCTCCTCCCTCTTTTCAGAGAAACGTTAGTTTCTTTCTCCCTCTCCTCTCTTCCGCTGTGTGTTTATCATTCCTCACCAGGAACAGATGGCCCTGTTGGATATGCCAGGACAGGTGAGACTGACTCTCCTCTTCTCTCTCTATCCCCCTCTCTCCTTCTGAATATCTCTTTGGTTGTGTTAATGCTTTTCAAACTAGTGGCTGAGCCAACTAACGCTGAGAGCAGGAAGAGTTCATTTCTAGCTGTGTGTGTGTGTATTTTTGTTATTTTGTACCATCAGTAGTTAGTCAGTGTAGCTGTGTACAGGGACAAGGAGACATTAAGAAGCTGCTGCTGTAGTAGTTTTCTGTTAGTGACTTTGACCAAGTGATTTTGTCATTGTAAGGACTGATTCAGGAAGGGAAGTGAATGTCACTTTGTGATGCTAATATATTTTTGACTATCTCTCCTCCCTCTGTAATTCCACAGTTGGGCAATGAGTCAATTATATATTTCCCACAGTCTTGCTGGGGTGGTTTCACAGTAGTGAATGAGTTGGCTTGAGTTAGGGCTGTTACGGTGACCGTATTACCGCCACACCAGTGGTTATGAGTCATGACGGCTGTCAAATTCCACGTGACCGTTTAGTCACGGTAATTAGGCTTCTCCAAGCTCTGATGCTGCGGATGGTCATTAGTATCCAACCAAACTTGCTAACTGCCTGGTACTCAGCACTCTATTGTCCCTCTAATCACTCTGATATCAATGCAAATGTAATCGAAAATCAAATCAAACACTTCATGAGGGCCCATGAGCTCATGTGGCGCAACATTTCTATAGGCTATGCAATTGTGTGAAAAAACGACAAGTGATGGCCTCTATTAAAAAGAGGAGGATCCCATCAGCTTTCTATATGCTAGGCCTACTATATTTATTTCTCAACTTTTAAGCACACTGCTTTTAAGCACACTGCTATACAACAAGAGTATAGCCTACCTGGCAGGCATGAAAATGAACCACGGGAAAAGTGTCCTCCATTCGCTATTTAAGTACATAGATGACATGTATTTTTTCCCCTCTGCCCCTGTTTCCAGACAGGTGCATGATAATGGTGCATTCTAAATCCATTAAACAGCATGAGCTGGCGCACACCCAGAGAACATGATTTAGTGTAGAGGTGCTAACAGTGAATAAACTATAAGCTATGAAAATAGAGAGAGTCACACACTATATATATATATATATAAACTCCCAGTCATTTAAAATAAATCAGTATATCATCAATGTTCTGTGCCTTCTTCAGGGTAATGTGAATCAAAAAAAATTCACACATAATTTAGTATATGTAAAAACAGGAATTGCCTGATACTTTGACAATATTAGTCTATCACTAGTGAATGATGTATTATCACTAGTGAATGATGTATTATCACTTGTGAATGATGTATTATCACTTGTGAATTATGTATTATCACTAGTGAATGATGTATTATCACTAGTGAATGATGTATTATCACTTGTGAATGATGTATTATCACTTGATGCCCAGCCTGTGTGCAGTAAGGCAGCTTTGCAACTTTTTAAAATCCTAGTCGCACACCTCTTGTAGCCCAGCCCATAGGCCTATATGTTTTGATAAGGTTTGTATCACAACTAAAGTGGCCAAAAAACTTAAAATTAAGCATATTAATCCACTTTACAACCGGTGTAGAGCTTAACTGGCATACATAAGCAGCGCTTGAGTTTCCAGTTTGGGGAAGATCATTTTCACCATAACAAAGCACCTTTATAATAAAAGCATGACATGCATAATCACATTTGTGGTCCCTTTTGAGTAGGGTGTTTTCCTGATAATGGAACAATCGCGCTTACTGCCATGTGCATTACTGCGCTAATATTGTAAAGAAATAGCCTAATAGTTTATCAACATTTTAAGCTTAATGTTCTCATCTGTTGCGTCAGGCTCATTGCTTAAAACAGTTTTTTAAATTCTAGTGGTTGTAATAATTTGGGATCTATCGCATCCCACAACTGTCCCAGACTATGTTTGGAATATTTATTTCTCGCACAGAATAGAATAGGCGAACTTCTGTACAATGGGGAATTGTAGATTGACATAGGCTAGTGCTTTTGCTATTCGTTAGGCCAACTCATCTTATTGGCTGACGAAAAGTCAATTTGGACAGTTCTTCCAAAATCTTCAATATGCGCGTCGGTATTGGATAAGAGGGACGCGTGCACTTGTTGCCTGTAAGAAAGACCCTATCAAGTGACTGAGAGCCATGTGAGTGAGAGGTGCTTCGGCGAGCAGCCCGGGAGAAGGGAATTATATTTATTATATTCCACTGACCGCATTTCTTTTTAGGGGGCATTACAGCCACACAAAGGGGATGCAGCCGGGAAATTCGAGGCATTATCAAGTGCTTGTCAAATTGTGAATGAGAGACTGAAGTGTGTACAGCCTGCTCAAAAAACAAAGCAGAGCTCATGCCTTTAATGGAACTTTTTTCATCATTGGAGTTGCGTCATGCAGCCTTAGAATGTATTAAACATCAAAACATATAGCCCAACATTTGTATCACAACTAAAGTAGTATAATAACTAAATTAAGCATATAGGAGGAGCTGTTTCTTTGTTAACCGCACAACACAGAATAGCCGCATGTGAGCACTCCCTCAAATAATTTGGAGAAAATATCCTTTCTATTTTAGCTGTGTTCAGCTGTATTCTTCATACTATAAAATACTATAAAATAATGCCACTGAATTCTAAGCAAATCTTGTCTGCTAAATGAACTAGCGTAGGCCACAGCCATATGCCATCGCCAGTTTAGGACCTAACATAAGGACAACTCAGTATTCTGTTCTTCTGAAATAGACTGCATCTTCTTCATATCATGTTTCTTTAGACCTGTTTATGTTAATTAACTGACTATCTCACTTCCTCACACACACACACTGAATAGCACACCCTCACATTATCACCCCTGTTAGCCAGTGGGTGGGGTGTGTGCTATTAAAAACACACTGCCTGCACACATGCGACAAGATGGGCGTTTCACTTGGGGAACCTTAAATTTGGGCGGTTGTCATAGTGGCTGTTGTCATGAGCATGAGGTCTCTTTTGGGGCCAGAGAGACACATTAGCACCCCACTGAGACTGAGGCTTCCAGAGCTGGTTGGCAGATACATTATCCTGTGAGCTGTTTGGCAGATTGTCAGAATGCGTGGTGTAGTTGGTGGAAAAGAGTCAGGCGCAGGACAGCAGAGATGAGCAACACAACGTAGTTTACTCAAGGAATAAACAAAGTAGATACAATACCAATCCCACCAATATGGACTGACATAAATAAGGAACAATAACGCACACAAACATGGGGAAAACAGAGGGTTAAATAATGAACATGTAATTGGGGAATTGAAACCAGGTGTGTATAAAGCAAAGACAAAACAAATGGAAAATGAAAAGTTGATCGGCGATGGCTAGAAAGCCGGTGACGTCGACCGCCGAACGCCGCCCGAACAAGGAGAGGGACCGACTTGTTCGCTGTTTGGCAGATACGTTATCCTGTGAGCTGTTTGACAGATACATTATCGTACACACGTTGGGCCCTGGCAACCTGCTGTTGGGTTCTGCTACGGCCCTTAGTACACACACTGGGCCCTGGCAGCCTGCTGTAGGGTTCTGCTACGGCCCTCAGTACACACACTGGGCCCTGGCAGCCTGCTGTAGGGTTCTGCTACGGCCCTCAGTACACACGCTGGGCCCTGGCAGCCTGCTGTAGGGTTCTGCTACGGCCCTCAGTACACACGCTGGGCCCTGGCAGCCTGCTGTTGGGTTCTGCTACGGCCCTCAGTAAACACGCTGGCTTGCTTAGCATGTCTGTGGGGGGAGTGTGTAGGCGAGGAATGGAATTGGTCATTTGATTCTGAAGCTTAATGACGTCTGCTGAATGGATACAAAGAGGTTATATTTAGTTCCCCTGCTCCTACTCCTACTCCTTCCTTCCTCCTCTCTCACCTCTTCTCTCACCTCTCTCCTCATCTCTCTCACCTTTTTTCTCACCTCTCTCACCTCCTCTCCCAGCTCCTCTCTCACCTCTCACTTTCTCTCACCTCCTCTCTCACTTTCTCTCATCTCCTCATCACCTCTCTCACCTCACCTCCTCTTTCACCTCCTCTCTCACCTCCTCTCCCCTGAGACCACCTCCTCCTGTCCCTACCACTCTGGACAGCCTGGGTCATGCTACCCCAGATCATAAACTATATATCTTAAACTATATTCGGTGCTCTGGTCAGCACACACCCCAGTGTGTGTGTGTGTGTGTGTCCGGTGTGTGTACATGTGCGTGCATGTCCCTTTGTCCCTCTGTGCATCTTGTCAGTGCTTGACTTGGGAAGAGCTAACCAGAGCTGAGTCCCGGCACCTCACATGTTCTACTGCTTGAACTCCTGCAGCTCTTATAGAATAGCACCTTAAACGTATTGTGACGCTCCTGCACCTAAATATGAACGGTACCGACACACATTTCAGTCCACGTCAAGCACTGCTTCTTGTTCTCTCTCTGTGTGACTGGGGGATTAGCAGGAAGAGAAAAGGGGAACACTCAGTTACAGTATTACACAACGCTATCCGGGACGGTGTATGGGTAGCTGCTGCTGAAATTATTTGACCTCGCAGTCTTATATTAAGACCGGTGATACGTTTGTAGACTTTTATTTATGTCACATTGTGCACTGTGGTGGATTTATTTGTATGTGGTGTCGTTCGCTACATACTTCAGTCTGAGACGTTCAAGTCGTTTGGGGTGACGTCAAAATGAGGGGTGTTGTACAAAACCATCTCTAACCAATCAGCTATACCAACGTGTGTTCTGGCTCTGGTCCAACCCATCGGTTTCTGGGAACAATAAGGTTGTCTAGAATGCATTTACATTCTGGAAATCGTCGGGGGAGGTACTCCTATCCAGACTCATTGCGGAGAAGAAACTCCCGTCGCCATGGCATAGCGGTAGGCCCGGAGCAAGGAGTTTGGGTAACCAGACAAGGGTGTGTGTGTGTAATGTAAAGGTATGCCGTGTTTAGAGTGATAGATTTCAGTTAGATTTCAAACCATTTTCAAACGGCAGAGTTCTACACCGGGGTTCTGTTAGGGTTGCTGGTTATGGTTAGAGTTGGGGTTAGGTTGGTGAGACAGATAGAGAGATTACAGAACTTCCGCATTCCTTTCTCTCAAGGATGAGAGAGGATTGGCTGTTTCCTGTCTTCTACCAGCCGCTGGTGACAACGGTAACATTGGGCCCCTCTCCCTTCCTCTGTCATTCCTCTCTCCAGTGATGCTCCAGTTGATGAGCCGCACACTCACTCCAGGGTACACAACACACCAGTCGACACCCAGCCTGCTCTGCCCATGAGAAGAGTCCCCCAGCCACCGCCTGAAATCAGTGAGCATACTAAACCCCTCCCATCCATCCTTAACCCCACCCCTAACTCCCTAACCTCACCTCTCCCTGATTTAACCCACCTCTTCACCCTTAACCCTTAAACCTTAACCCTTCATTCTACAATCTACTAACTCCTCCCCCTCTTCACCCTTCATTCTACAATCTACTAACTCCTCCCCCTCTTCACCCTTAACCTTTAACCCTTCAATCTACTAACTCCTCCCCTTCACCCTTAACCCTTCAATCTACTAACTCCTCCCCCTCTTCACCCTTAACCCTACAATCTACTAACTCCTCCCCCTCTTCACCCTTAACCTTTAACCCTTCAATCTACTAACTCCTCCCCTTCACCCTTAACCCTTCAAACTACTAACTCCTCCCCTTCACCCTTAACCCTTCAATCTACTAACTCCTCCCCCTCTTCACCCTTAACCCTACAATCTACTAACTCCTCCCCCTCTTCACCCTTAACCTTTAACCCTACAATATACTAACTACGCCACCACCTCACCCTCACCCTTAACCTTTAACCCTACAATATACTAACTTCTCCCCCTCTCTTCTACATGTTTTTCTATTGCTATGTTGTTAATAAATTGGTCAGCTGATGTTGGGATGTCTCTCTGTCACTCTGTTTTAACTTTTGATGTAATTGATCATAACCTATTGCTGAAAAAACTTAGGTGTTATGGATTTGCACCCTCTGCTTTATTATTTATTGAGAGTTACCTATCTAATAGAACACAGAGGGTTTTGCTATTAATGGAAGCCTCTTTTATGCAAATTCAGTTGAGTGTGGTGTACCGCAGGGCAGCCGGCTAGGGCCATTATTGTTTTCTGTTTTTACAAATGACCTTCCACTGACCTTGAATAAAGCCTGTGTGTCTATGCACGCTCAACAGTATACACGTCGGCTGAAACAGTCAGATAAATAACTGACACCCTTAACATAGAGCTCCAGTCAGTTTTAGAATGGGTAACTAGCAATAGGCTGGTGCTAAATATCTCAAAGTGAAAGCATATATTTTTGTGATGGGGATCCTAATAAATACCAAATACCAAAAACTGCAATTTGACCTAATATAAATAAAAGAACTAGGTAAAGTTATGCTGACATCTACTAGGAATTTTAGCAATATACTGATTTAACTGTTGTCTTGTTGTTAGACAACACGTACTGTAGAATCTATTTCTTCAAATGGGAACTCGCTCAACGCTAAACCTCGTTTAGATCTATTAGTTAATAATGTGTCTATTGAGCAAGTTGAGGAGACTAAACTGATGGGTGTAACCCTAGATAGCAAGCTGTCATGGTCAAACCATATAGACTCAATGGTTGGTAAAATGGGAAGAGGTCTGTCCATGACAGGGCGTTGCTATGCCTTCTTGACACCTCAATCTAGCAGACAGGTCCTACAGGCCCTAGTTTGGTCGCACCTGGACTACTGCCCAGCTGTGAGGTTATGTCCGGCAAAGAAGGACATGGGTAAATTGATGTTGGTCCAGAACAAAGCAACACATTGCACTTAGATGTACACGGAGGGAAAGTGTCAGTCAGTCTCTCCTGTCTCAAAGTTGAAGAGAGATTGACTGCATCACTATTGTGTGAGGTATTGATGTGTTGAAGGTACCAAACTGTCTGTTTAAGCAGTTGACACGCAGCTCAGACACTCATCAGTACAACACAAGACATGCAACCAGAGGTCTCTTCACAGTCCCCAGGTCCAGAACAGAGGCTGGGAAATGCACAGAATTAAATAGAGCCATGACTACATGGAACTCTCTGCCACCCCAGGTAACTCAAGCTAGCATTAAAACCAGTTTAAAAAAACAGATAAAAGAACACCTTATGGCACAAAATCAAATCAAGTCAAATTGTATTTGTCACATGCACTGAATACAACAGGACCGTAAAATGCTTACTTACAAGCCCTTAACCAACAATGCAGTTCAAGAAATAGAGTCAAGAAAGTATTTACTAAATAAAAAATCTATCAAAAAGTAACACAAGAAATGTACATAACAGTAAAGATGCTATATACAGGGGGTACCGGCACCGAGTCAATGTGCAGGGGTACAGGTTAGTCGATGTAATTTGTAAAGTGACTATGCATAGATAATAAACAGAGAGTAGCAGCAGTGTAAAAACAAAGGGGGCCGGGGGTGGTTAATGTAAATAGTCTGGGTAGACCTTTGATTAATTGTTCAGCAGTCTTATGGCTTGGGGGGAGAAGCTGTTGAGGAGCCTTTTGGTCCTAGACTTGGCGCTCCGGTATCGCTTGCCATGCGGTAGCAGAGAGAACAGTCTATGACTTCGGTGACTGGACTGTGAAGAGACACAGCCATTTTATATATGTTAGTATTGTGATTTGCACTGTACTATATATTAGACCTACAGTGAGGGGAAAAAAGTATTTGATCCCCTGCTGATTTTGTACGTTTGCCCACTGACAAAGAAATGACCAGTCTATAATTTTAATGGTAGGTTTATTTGAACAGTGAGAGACAGAATAACAACAAAAAAATCCAGAAAAACGCATGTGAAAAATGTTATAAATTGATTAGCATTTTAATGAGGGAAATAAGTATTTGAACCCTTCTCAATCAGAAAGATTTCTGGCTCCCAGGTGTCTTTTACACAGGTAACGAGCTGAGATTAGGAGCACACTCTTAAAGGGAGTGCTCCTAATCTCAGTTTGTTACCTGTATAAAAGACACCTGTCCACAGAAGCAATCAATCAGATTCCAAACTCTCCACCATGGTCAAGACCAAAGAGCTCTCCAAGGATGTCAGGGACAAGATTGTAGACATACACAAGGCTGGATTGGGTTACAAGACCATTGCCAAGCATCTTGGTGAGAAGGTGACAACAGTTGGTGCGATTATTCGCAAATGGAAGAAACACAAAAGAACTGTCAATCTCCCTCGGCCTGGGGCTCCATGCAAGATCTCACCTCGTGGAGTTGCAATGATCATGAGAACGGTGAGGAATCAGCCCAGAACTACACGGGAGGATCTTGTCGAAGATCTCAAGGCAGCTGGGACCAAAGTCACCAAGAAAACAATTGGTAACACACTATGCCGTGAAGGACTGAAATCCTGCAGCGCCCGCAAGGTTCCCCTGCTCAAGAAAGCACATATACATGTCCGTCTGAAGTTTGCCAATGAACATCTGAATGATTCAGAGGACAACTGGGTGAAAGTGTTGGAGCTCTTTGGCATCAACTCAACTCACCGTGTTTGGAGGAGGAGAAATGCTGCCTATGACCCCAAGAACACCATCCCCACCGTCAAACATGGAGGTGGAAACATTATGCTTTGGGGGTGTTTTTCTGCTAAGGGGACAGGACAACTTCACCGCATCAAAGGGACGATGGACGGGGCCATGTACCGTCAAATCTTGGGTGAGAACCTCCTTCCCCTTGCCAGGGCATTGAAAATGGGTTGTGGATGGGTATTCCAGCATGACAATGACCCAAAACACACGGCCAAGGCAACAAAGGAGTGGCTCAAGAAGATGCACATTAATGTCCTGGAGTGGCCTAGCCAGTCTCCAGACCTTAATCCCATAGAAAATCTGTGGAGGGAGCTGAAGGTTCGAGTTGCCAAACGTCAGCCTCGAAACCTTAATGACTTGGAGAAGATTTGCAAAGAGGAGTGGGACAAAATCCCTCCTGAGATGTGTGCAAACCTGGAGGCCAACTACAAGAAACGTCTGACCTCTGTGATTGCCAACAAGGGTTTTGCCACCAGGTTTGCCAAGTATTAAGTCATGTTTTGCAGAGGGGTCAAATACTTATTTCCCTCATTAAAATGCAAATCAATTTATAACATTTTTCACATGCGTTTTTCTCGATTTTTTTTGTGGTCAAGGTTTCTGGGTCTCTCACTGTTCAAATAAACCTACCATTAAAATGATAGACTGATCATTTCTTTGTCAGTGGGCAAACGTACAAAATCAGCAGGGGATCAAATGGACCCCAGGAAGACCCCAGGAAGAGCCCAGGAAGAGGGCCCCAGGAAGAGTAGATTATGCTTTTGCAGCGGCTAATGGGGATCCTAATAAATACCAAGTACCAAAAACTGCAATTTGACCTATCTAATATAAAAAAAGAACTAGGTAAAGTTATACTGACATGTGGAAGTTGTTTCTGACTTTGTCTACTAGGAATTTGAGCAATATACTGATTTAAACTGTTGTCTTGTTGTTAGACAACACGTACTGTAGAATCTATTTCTTCAAATGGACACTAAACAACTAATGCTGCTAAACCTGTCCTCTACTCTACTGTATTAAACCTGTCCTCTATTGTACTGTATTAAACCTGTCCTCTACTGTACTGTATTAAACCTGTCCTCTACTCTACTATATTAAACCTGTCCTCTACTGTTCTGTATTAAACCTGTCTTCTACTGTACTGCATTAAACCTGTCCTGTACTGCATTAAACCTGTCCTGTACTGTATTAAACCTGTCCTGTACTGTATTAAACCTGTCCTCTACTGTACTGTATTAAACCTGTCCTGTACTGTATTAACGCTGGCCTGTACTGTATTAAACCTGTCCTGTACTGTATTAAACCTGGCCTCTACTGCACTGTATTGAACCTGTCCTCTACTGCACTGTATTAAACCTGGCCTCTACTGCACTGTATTGAACCTGGCCTGTACTGTACTGTATTAAACTGTCCTCTACTGCACCTTATTAAACCTGTCTTGTACTGTATTAAACCTGTCCTCTACTGCACTGTATTACACCTGTCCTCTACTGCACCTTATTAAACCTGTCCTGTACTGTATTAAATCTGTCCTCTACTGCACTGTATTAAACCTGTCCTCTACTGTACTCTATTAAACCTGTCCTCTACTGTACCTTATGAAACCTGTCCTGTACTGCATTAAACCTGTCCTGTACTGTATTAAACCTGTCCTGTACTGTATTAAACCTGTCCTCTACTGCACTGTATTAAACCTGTCCTCCACCGTACTCTATTAAACCTGTCCTCTACTGCACCTCCTGTATGTAAACCTGTCCTCTACTGTACTGTATCTGTCCTAAACCTACTGTATTAAACCTGTACTGTATTCCTGTCCTCTGTACTGTACTGTATTAAACCTGTCCTCTACTGCACCTCTACTTTATTAAACCTGTCCTGTACTGTACTGTATTAAACCTGTCCTCTACTGTTATTAAACCTGTCCTCTAGACTGTATTAAACCTGTCCTGTACTGTACTGTCCTCTACTGCATACTGTATTAAACCTGTCCTCTACTGCACCTTATTAAACCTGTCCTGTACTGTATTAAACCTGTCTACTGCACTGTATTAAACCTGACTGCACTGTATTAAACCTGTCTCTACTGCACTGTATTGAACCTGGCCTCTACTGCACTGTATTCAACCTGTACTGTACTGTATTAAACCTGTCCTCTGCTTATTAAACCTGTCTGTATTAAACCTGTCCTCTACTGTCACCTGTCCTCTACTGCATTATTAAACCTGTCCTGTACTGTATTAAACCTGTCCTCTACTGCACTGTATTAAACCTGTCCTCTACTGTACTCTATTAAACCTGTCCTCTACTGTACCTTATGAAACCTGTCCTGTACTTATTAAACCTGTCCTGTACTGTATTAAACCTGTCCTGTACTGTATTAAACCTGTCCTCTACTGCACTGTATTAAACCTGTCCTCTACTGCACTATTAAACCTGTCCTCTACTGCACCATTATTAAACCTGTCCTGTACTGTATTAAACCTGTCCTCTACTGCACTGTATTACACCTGTCCTCTACTGTACTGTATTAAACCTGTCCTGTACTGTATTAAACCTGTCCTGTACTGTATTAAACCTGTCCTGTACTGTATTAAACCTGTCCTCTACTGCACTGTATTAAACCTGTCCTCTACTGTACTGCATTAAACCTGTCCTGTACTGTATTAAACCTGTCCTCTGTACTGTATTAAACCTGTCCTCTACTGTACTGTATTAAACCTGTCCTCTACTGCACCTTATTAAACCTGTCCTCTATTGCACCTTATTAAACCTGTCCTGTACTGTATTAAACCTGTCCTCTGCTTTTCTGTATTGAACCTGGCCTCTACTGTACTGTATTAAACCTGTCCTCTACTGCATTGTATTAAACATGTCCTCTACTGCACCTTATTAAACCTGTCCTGTACTGCACTGTATTGAACCTGGCCTCTACTGTACTGTATTAAACCTGTCCTCTACTGCACCTTATTAAACCTGTCCTCTATTGCACCTTATTAAACCTGTCCTGTACTGTATTAAACCTGTCCTCTGCTTTTCTGTATTGAACCTGGCCTCTACTGTATTAAACCTGTCCTCTACTGCATCTTATTAAACCTGTCCTGCACTGTATTAAACCTGTCCTCTACTGCACCTTATTAAACCTGTCCTGTACTGTATTAAACCTGGCCTCTACTGCACTGTATTAAACCTGTCCTCTACTGCACTGTATTAAACCTGGCCTCTACTGCACTGTATTGAACCTGGCCTCTACTGCACTGTATTCAACCTGTCCTGTACTGTACTGTATTAAACCTGTCCTCTACTGCACCTTATTAAACCTGTCTTGTACTGTATTAAACCTGTCCTCTACTGCACTGTATTACACCTGTCCTCTACTGCACCTTATTAAACCTGTCCTGTACTGTATTAAACCTGTCCTCTACTGCACTGTATTAAACCTGTCCTCTACTGTACTCTATTAAACCTGTCCTCTACTGTACCTTATGAAACCTGTCCTGTACTGCATTAAACCTGTCCTGTACTGTATTAAACCTGTCCTGTACTGTATTAAACCTGTCCTCTACTGCACTGTATTAAACCTGTCCTCCAACGTACTCTATTAAACCTGTCCTCTACTGCACCATATTAAACCTGTCCTGTACTGTATTCAACCTGTCCTCTACTGCACTGTATTACACCTGTCCTCTACTGTACTGTATTAAACCTGTCCTGTACTGCATTAAACCTGTCCTGTACTGTATTAAACCTGTCCTGTACTGTATTAAACCTGTCCTCTACTGCACCTTATTAAACCTGTCCTCTATTGCACCTTATTAAACCTGTCCTGTACTGTATTAAACCTGTCCTCTGCTTTTCTGTATTGAACCTGTCCTCTACTGTACTGTATTAAACCTGTCCTCTACTGCATTGTATTAAACATGTCCTCTACTGCACCTTAATAAACCTGCCCTGTACTGTATTGCCTCTACTGCACTGTATTGAACCTGGCCTCTACTGTACTGTATTAAACCTGTCCTCTACTGCACCTTATTAAACCTGTCTTGTACTGTATTAAACCTGGCCTCTACTGCACTGTATTGAACCTGGCCTCCACTGTACTGTATTAAACCTGTCCTCTACTGCACCTTATTAAACCTGTCCTCTATTGCACCTTATTAAACCTGTCCTGTACTGTATTAAACCTGTCCTCTGCTTTTCTGTATTGAACCTGGCCTCTACTGTACTGTATTTAACCTGTCCTCTACTGCATCTTATTAAACCTGTCCTGCACTGTATTAAACTTGTCCTCTACTGCACCTTATTAAACCTGTCCTGTACTGTATTAAACCTGGCCTCTACTGCACTGTATTAAACCTGTCTCTACTGTACTGTATTAAACCTGTCCTCCACAGTACTTTATTCAATCTGGCCTCTACTGCACTGTATTAAACCTGGCCTCTACTGCACTGTATTAAACCTGTCCTCTACTGCACTGTATTAAACCTGGCCTCTACTGCACTGTATTAAACCTGTCCTCTACTGCACCGTATTAAACCTGTCCTCTACTGTACTGTATTAAACCTTCCCTCTACTGCACTGTATTAAACCTGTCCTCTACTGCACTGTATTAAACCTGTCCTCTACTGTACTGTATTAAACCTGTCCTCTACTGCACCTTATTAAACCTGTCCTCTACTGCACTTTATTAAACCTGTCCTCTACTGTACTGTATTAAAATTGTCCTCTACTGCACTGTATTAAACCTGTCCTCTACTCCACTGTATTAAACCTGTCCTCTACTGTACTGTATTAAACCTGTCCTCTACTGCACTGTATTAAACCTGTCCTCTACTGTACTGTATTAAGCCTGTCCTCTACTGCACTGTATTAAACCTGTCCTCTACTCCACTGTATTAAACCTGTCCTCTACTGCACTGTATTAAACCTGTCCTCTACTGCACTGTATTAAACCTGTCCTCTACTGTACTGTATTAAGCCTGTCCTCTACTGCACTGTATTAAACCTGTCCTCTACTGCACCTTATTAAACCTGTCCTCTACTGCACCTTATTAAACCTGTCCTCTACTGCACTGTATTAAACCTGTCCTCTACTGTACTGTATTAAACCTGTCCTCTACTGCACCTTATTAAACCTGTCCTCTACTGCACCTTATTAAACCTGTCCTCTACTGCACTGTATTAAACCTGTTCTCTAGTGTACTGTATTAAACCTGTCCTCCACAGTACTGTATTAAACCTGTCCTCTACTGCACCTTATTAAACCTGTCCTCTACTGCACTGTATTAAACCTGTTCTCTAGTGTACTGTATTAAACCTGTCCTCCACAGTACTTTATTCAATCTGGCCTCTACTGCACTGTATTAAACCTGGCCTCTACTGCACTGTATTAAACCTGGCCTCTACTGCACTGTATTAAACCTGGCCTCTACTGCACTGTATTAAACCTGGCCTCTACTGCACTGTATTAAACCTGTCCTCTACTGCACTGTATTAAACCTGTCCTCTACTGCACTGTATTGAACCTGTCCTCTACTGTACTGTATTAAACCTTCCCTCTACTGCACTGTATTAAACCTGTCCTCTACTGCACTGTATTAAACCTGTCCTCTACTGTACTGTATTAAGCCTGTCCTCTACTGCACCTTATTAAACCTGTCCTCTACTCCACTGTATTAAACCTGTCCTCTACTGTACTGTATTAAACCTGTCCTCTACTGCACTGTATTAAACCTGTCCTCTACTGCACTGTATTAAACCTGTCCTCTACTGTACTGTATTAAAATTGTCCTCTACTGCACTGTATTAAACCTGTCCTCTACTCCACTGTATTAAACCTGTCCTCTACTGTACTGTATTAAACCTGTCCTCTACTGCACTGTATTAAACCTGTCCTCTACTGTACTGTATTAAGCCTGTCCTCTACTGCACTATATTAAACCTGTCCTCTACTGCACCTTATTAAACCTGTCCTGTACTGTATTAAGCCTGTCCTCTACTGCACCTTATTAAACCTGTCCTCTACTGCACTGTATTAAACCTGTCCTCTACTGCACTGTATTAAACCTGTCCTCTACTGCACTGTATTAAACCTGTCCTCTACTGTACTGTATTAAGCCTGTCCTCTACTGCACCTTATTAAACCTGTACTCTACTGCGCTGTATTAAACCTGTCCTCTACTGTACTGTATTAAACCTGTCCTCTACTGCACTGTATTAAACCTGTCCTCTACTCCACTGTATTAAACCTGTCCTCTACTGTACTGTATTAAACCTGTCCTCTACTGCACCTTATTAAACCTGTCCTCTACTGCACCTTATTAAACCTGTCCTCTACTCCACTGTATTAAACCTGTCCTCTACTGTACTGTATTAAACCTGTCCTCTACTGCACTGTATAAAACCTGTCCTCTACTGTACTGTATTAAGCCTGTCCTCTACTGCACCTTATTAACCCTGTCCTCTACTGCACTGTATTAAACCTGTCCTCTACTCCACTGTATTAAACCTGTCCTCTACTGCACTGTATTAAACCTGTCCTCTTCTGCACTTTATTAAACCTGTCCTCTACTGCACTGTATTAAACCTGTCCTCTACTGCACTGTATTAAACCTGCCCTCTACTGCACTGTATTAAACCTGTCCTCTACTGCACTGTATAAAACCTGTCCTCTACTGTACTGTTTTAAGCCTGTCCTCTACTGCACCTTATTAAACCTGTCCTCTACTGTACTGTATTAAGCCTGTCCTCTACTGCACCTTATTAAACCTGTCCTCTACTGCACTGTATTAAACCTGTCCTCTACTCCACTGTATTAAACTTGTCCTCTACTGTACTGTATTAAACCTGTCCTCTACTGCACTGTATAAAACCTGTCCTCTACTGTTCTGTATTAAGCCTGTCCTCTACTGCACCTTATTAAACCTGTCCTGTACTGTATTAAGCCTGCCCTCTACTGCACCTTATTAAACCTGTCCTCTACTGCACTGTATTAAACCTGTCCTCTATTCCACTGTATTAAACCTGTCCTCTACTGTACTGTATTAAACCTGTCCTCTACTGCACTGTATAAACCTGTCCTCTACTGTACTGTATTAAGCCTGTCCTCTACTGCACCTTATTAAACCTGTCCTCTACTGCACCTTATTAAACCTGTCCTCTACTGTACTGTATTAAGCCTGTCCTCTACTGCAATGTATAAAACCTGTCCTCTACTGTACTGTATTAAACCTGTCCTCTACTGCACTGTATAAAACCTGTCCTCTACTGTAGTGTATTAAACCTGTCCTCTACTGCATTGTATTAAACCTGTCCTCTACTCCCCTGTATTAAACCTGTCCTCTACTCCACTGTATTAAACCTGTCCTCTACTGCACCTTTCTAAACCTGTCCTCTACTGCACTGTATTAAACCTGTCCTCTACTCCACTGTATTAAACCTGTCCTCTACTGCAGTGTATTAAACCTGTCCTCTACTGTACTGTATTAAACCTGTCCTCTACTGCAATTAATAAAACCTGTCCTCTACTGCAGTGTATTAAACCTGTCCTCTACTGTACTGTATTAAACCTGTCCTCTACTGCAATTAATAAAACCTGTCCTCTACTGTACTGTATTAAACCTGTCCTCTACTGCACTGTATAAAACCTGTCCTCTACTGTACTGTATTAAACCTGTCCTCTACTGCACTGTATTAAACCTGTCCTCTACTGCACTGTATTAAACCTGTCCTCTACTCCACTGTATTAAACCTGTCCTCTACTGTACTGTATTAAACCTGTCCTCTACTGCACTGTATTAAACCTGTCCTCTACTGCACTGTATAAAACCTGTCCTCTACTGTACTGTATTAAACCTGTCCTCTACTGCACCTTATTAAACCTGTCCTCTACTCCACTGTATTAAACCTGTCCTCTACTCCACTGTATTAAACTTGTCCTCTACTGCACCTTATTAAACCTGTCCTCTACTGCACTGTATTAAACCTGTCCTCTACTGCACTGTATTAAACCTGTCCTCTACTCCACTGTATTAAACCTGTCCTCTACTGTACTGTATTAAACCTGTCCTCTACTGTACTGTATTAAACCTGTCCTCTACTGCACTGTATTAAACCTGTCCTCTACTGCGCTGTATTAAACCTGTCCTCTACTGTGCTGTATTAAACCTGTCCTCTACTGCACTGTATTAAACCTGTCCTCTACTGCACTGTATTAAACCTGTCCTCTACTGCACTGTATTAAACCTGTCCTCTACTGTACTGTATTAAGCCTGTCCTCTACTGCACCTTATTAAACCTGTCCTCTACTGCGCTGTATTAAACCTGTCCTCAACTGCACTGTATTAAACCTGTCCTCTACTGCACCTTATTAAACCTGTCCTCTACTCCACTGTATTAAACCTGTCCTCTACTGTACTGTATTAAACCTGTCCTCTACTGCACTGTATAAAACCTGTCCTCTACTGTACTGTATTAAGCCTGTCCTCTACTGTACTGTATTAAACCTGTCCTCTACTGCACTGTATTTAACCTGTCCTCTACTGCACTGTATTAAACCTGTCCTCTACTGCACTGTATTAAACCTGTCCTCTACTGTACTGTATTAAAATTGTCCTCTACTGCACTGTATTAAACCTGTCCTCTACTCCACTGTATTAAACCTGTCCTCTACTGTACTGTATTAAACCTGTCCTCTATTGCACTGTATTAAACCTGTCCTCTACTGTACTGTATTAAGCCTGTCCTCTACTGCACTGTATTAAACCTGTCCTCTACTGCACCTTATTAAACCTGTCCTGTACTGTATTAAACCTGTCCTCTACTGCACTGTATTAAACCTGTCCTCTACTGTACTGTATTAAGCCTGTCCTCTACTCCACTGTATTAAACCTGTCCTCTACTGTACTGTATTAAACCTGTCCTCTACTGCACCTTATTAAACCTGTCCTCTACTGCACCTTATTAAACCTGTCCTCTACTCCACTGTATTAAACCTGTCCTCTACTGTACTGTATTAAACCTGTCCTCTACTGCACTGTATAAAACCTGTCCTCTACTGTACTGTATTAAGCCTGTCCTCTACTGCACCTTATTAACCCTGTCCTCTACTGCACTGTATTAAACCTGTCCTCTACTGCACCTTATTAAACCTGTCCTCTACTGCACTGTATTAAACCTGTCCTCTACTGCACTGTATTAAACCTGTCCTCTACTGTACTGTATTAAACCTGTCCTCTACTGCACTGTATTAAACCTGTCCTCTACTGCACTGTATTAAACCTGTCCTCTACTGCACCGTATTAAACCTGTCCTCTACTGTACTGTATTAAACCTGTCCTCTACTGCACTGTATTAAACCTGTCCTCTTCTGCACTGTATAAAACCTGTCCTCTTCTGCACTGTATAAAACCTGTCCTCTACTGTACTGTATTAAGCCTGTCCTCTACTGCACCTTATTAAACCTGTCCTCTACTGCGCTGTATTAAACCTGTCCTCTACTGTGCTGTATTAAACCTGTCCTCTACTGCACTGTATTAAACCTGTCCTCTACTGCACTGTATTAAACCTGTCCTCTACTGCGCTGTATTAAACCTGTCCTCTACTGTACTGTATTAAACCTGTCCTCTACTGCACTGTATTAAACCTGTCCTCTACTGCACTGTATTAAACCTGTCCTCTACTGCACTGTATTAAACCTGTCCTCTACTGTACTGTATTAAGCCTGTCCTCTACTGCACCTTATTAAACCTGTCCTCTACTGCGCTGTATTAAACCTGTCCTCTACTGCACTGTATTAAACCTGTCCTCTACTGCACCTTATTAAACCTGTCCTCTACTCCACTGTATTAAACCTGTCCTCTACTGTACTGTATTAAACCTGTCCTCTACTGCACTGTATAAAACCTGTCCTCTACTGTACTGTATTAAGCCTGTCCTCTACTGCACCTTATTAACCCTGTCCTCTACTGCACTGTATTAAACCTGTCCTCTACTGCACTGTATTAAACCTGTCCTCTACTCCACTGTATTAAACCTGTCCTCTACTCCACTGTATTAAACCTGTCCTCTACTGCACTGTATTTAACCTGTCCTCTACTGCACTGTATTAAACCTGTCCTCTACTGCACTGTATTAAACCTGTCCTCTACTGTACTGTATTAAAATTGTCCTCTACTGCACTGTATTAAACCTGTCCTCTACTCCACTGTATTAAACCTGTCCTCTACTGTACTGTATTAAACCTGTCCTCTACTGCACTGTATTAAACCTGTCCTCTACTGTACTGTATTAAGCCTGTCCTCTACTGCACTATATTAAACCTGTCCTCTACTGCACCTTATTAAACCTGTCCTGTACTGTATTAAGCCTGTCCTCTACTGCACCTTATTAAACCTGTCCTCTACTGCACTGTATTAAACCTGTCCTCTACTGCACTGTATTAAACCTGTCCTCTACTGCACTGTATTAAACCTGTCCTCTACTGTACTGTATTAAGCCTGTCCTCTACTGCACCTTATTAAACCTGTACTCTACTGCGCTGTATTAAACCTGTCCTCTACTGTACTGTATTAAACCTGTCCTCTACTGCACTGTATTAAACCTGTCCTCTACTCCACTGTATTAAACCTGTCCTCTACTGTACTGTATTAAACCTGTCCTCTACTGCACCTTATTAAACCTGTCCTCTACTGCACCTTATTAAACCTGTCCTCTACTCCACTGTATTAAACCTGTCCTCTACTGTACTGTATTAAACCTGTCCTCTACTGCACTGTATAAAACCTGTCCTCTACTGTACTGTATTAAGCCTGTCCTCTACTGCACCTTATTAACCCTGTCCTCTACTGCACTGTATTAAACCTGTCCTCTACTCCACTGTATTAAACCTGTCCTCTACTGCACTGTATTAAACCTGTCCTCTTCTGCACTTTATTAAACCTGTCCTCTACTGCACTGTATTAAACCTGTCCTCTACTGCACTGTATTAAACCTGCCCTCTACTGCACTGTATTAAACCTGTCCTCTACTGCACTGTATAAAACCTGTCCTCTACTGTACTGTTTTAAGCCTGTCCTCTACTGCACCTTATTAAACCTGTCCTCTACTGTACTGTATTAAGCCTGTCCTCTACTGCACCTTATTAAACCTGTCCTCTACTGCACTGTATTAAACCTGTCCTCTACTCCACTGTATTAAACTTGTCCTCTACTGTACTGTATTAAACCTGTCCTCTACTGCACTGTATAAAACCTGTCCTCTACTGTTCTGTATTAAGCCTGTCCTCTACTGCACCTTATTAAACCTGTCCTGTACTGTATTAAGCCTGCCCTCTACTGCACCTTATTAAACCTGTCCTCTACTGCACTGTATTAAACCTGTCCTCTATTCCACTGTATTAAACCTGTCCTCTACTGTACTGTATTAAACCTGTCCTCTACTGCACTGTATAAAACCTGTCCTCTACTGTACTGTATTAAGCCTGTCCTCTACTGCACCTTATTAAACCTGTCCTCTACTGCACCTTATTAAACCTGTCCTCTACTGTACTGTATTAAGCCTGTCCTCTACTGCAATGTATAAAACCTGTCCTCTACTGTACTGTATTAAACCTGTCCTCTACTGCACTGTATAAAACCTGTCCTCTACTGTAGTGTATTAAACCTGTCCTCTACTGCATTGTATTAAACCTGTCCTCTACTCCCCTGTATTAAACCTGTCCTCTACTCCACTGTATTAAACCTGTCCTCTACTGCACCTTTCTAAACCTGTCCTCTACTGCACTGTATTAAACCTGTCCTCTACTCCACTGTATTAAACCTGTCCTCTACTGCAGTGTATTAAACCTGTCCTCTACTGTACTGTATTAAACCTGTCCTCTACTGCAATTAATAAAACCTGTCCTCTACTGCAGTGTATTAAACCTGTCCTCTACTGTACTGTATTAAACCTGTCCTCTACTGCAATTAATAAAACCTGTCCTCTACTGTACTGTATTAAACCTGTCCTCTACTGCACTGTATAAAACCTGTCCTCTACTGTACTGTATTAAACCTGTCCTCTACTGCACTGTATTAAACCTGTCCTCTACTGCACTGTATTAAACCTGTCCTCTACTCCACTGTATTAAACCTGTCCTCTACTGTACTGTATTAAACCTGTCCTCTACTGCACTGTATAAAACCTGTCCTCTACTGTACTGTATTAAACCTGTCCTCTACTGCACCTTATTAAACCTGTCCTCTACTCCACTGTATTAAACCTGTCCTCTACTCCACTGTATTAAACTTGTCCTCTACTGCACCTTATTAAACCTGTCCTCTACTGCACTGTATTAAACCTGTCCTCTACTGCACTGTATTAAACCTGTCCTCTACTCCACTGTATTAAACCTGTCCTCTACTGTACTGTATTAAACCTGTCCTCTACTGTACTGTATTAAACCTGTCCTCTACTGCACTGTATTAAACCTGTCCTCTACTGCGCTGTATTAAACCTGTCCTCTACTGTGCTGTATTAAACCTGTCCTCTACTGCACTGTATTAAACCTGTCCTCTACTGCACTGTATTAAACCTGTCCTCTACTGCACTGTATTAAACCTGTCCTCTACTGTACTGTATTAAGCCTGTCCTCTACTGCACCTTATTAAACCTGTCCTCTACTGCGCTGTATTAAACCTGTCCTCAACTGCACTGTATTAAACCTGTCCTCTACTGCACCTTATTAAACCTGTCCTCTACTCCACTGTATTAAACCTGTCCTCTACTGTACTGTATTAAACCTGTCCTCTACTGCACTGTATAAAACCTGTCCTCTACTGTACTGTATTAAGCCTGTCCTCTACTGTACTGTATTAAACCTGTCCTCTACTGCACTGTATTTAACCTGTCCTCTACTGCACTGTATTAAACCTGTCCTCTACTGCACTGTATTAAACCTGTCCTCTACTGTACTGTATTAAAATTGTCCTCTACTGCACTGTATTAAACCTGTCCTCTACTCCACTGTATTAAACCTGTCCTCTACTGTACTGTATTAAACCTGTCCTCTACTGCACTGTATTAAACCTGTCCTCTACTGTACTGTATTAAGCCTGTCCTCTACTGCACTGTATTAAACCTGTCCTCTACTGCACCTTATTAAACCTGTCCTGTACTGTATTAAGCCTGTCCTCTACTGCACCTTATTAAACCTGTCCTCTACTGCACTGTATTAAACCTGTCCTCTACTGCACTGTATTAAACCTGTCCTCTACTGCACTGTATTAAATCTGTCCTCTACTGTACTGTATTAAGCCTGTCCTCTACTCCACTGTATTAAACCTGTCCTCTACTGTACTGTATTAAACCTGTCCTCTACTGCACCTTATTAAACCTGTCCTCTACTGCACCTTATTAAACCTGTCCTCTACTCCACTGTATTAAACCTGTCCTCTACTGTACTGTATTAAACCTGTCCTCTACTGCACTGTATAAAACCTGTCCTCTACTGTACTGTATTAAGCCTGTCCTCTACTGCACCTTATTAACCCTGTCCTCTACTGCACTGTATTAAACCTGTCCTCTACTGCACCTTATTAAACCTGTCCTCTACTGCACTGTATTAAACCTGTCCTCTACTGCACTGTATTAAACCTGTCCTCTACTGTACTGTATTAAACCTGTCCTCTACTGCACTGTATTAAACCTGCCCTCTACTGCACTGTATTAAACCTGTCCTCTACTGCACTGTATAAAACCTGTCCTCTACTGTACTGTTTTAAGCCTGTCCTCTACTGCACCTTATTAAACCTGTCCTCTACTGTACTGTATTAAGCCTGTCCTCTACTGCACCTTATTAAACCTGTCCTCTACTGCACTGTATTAAACCTGTCCTCTACTCCACTGTATTAAACCTGTCCTCTACTGTACTATATTAAACCTGTCCTCTACTGCACTGTATAAAACCTGTCCTCTACTGTACTGTATTAAGCCTGTCCTCTACTGCACCTTATTAACCCTGTCCTCTACTGCACTGTATTAAACCTGTCCTCTACTGCACCTTATTAAACCTGTCCTCTACTGCACCTTATTAAACCTGTCCTGTACTGTATTAAACCTGGCCTCTACTGCACTGTATTAAACCTGTCCTCTACTGCACTGTATTAAACCTGGCCTCTACTGCACTGTATTGAACCTGGCCTCTACTGCACTGTATTCAACCTGTCCTGTACTGTACTGTATTAAACCTGTCCTCTACTGCACCTTATTAAACCTGTCTTGTACTGTATTAAACCTGTCCTCTACTGCACTGTATTACACCTGTCCTCTACTGCACCTTATTAAACCTGTCCTGTACTGTATTAAACCTGTCCTCTACTGCACTGTATTAAACCTGTCCTCTACTGTACTCTATTAAACCTGTCCTCTACTGTACCTTATGAAACCTGTCCTGTACTGCATTAAACCTGTCCTGTACTGTATTAAACCTGTCCTGTACTGTATTAAACCTGTCCTCTACTGCACTGTATTAAACCTGTCCTCCAACGTACTCTATTAAACCTGTCCTCTACTGCACCATATTAAACCTGTCCTGTACTGTATTCAACCTGTCCTCTACTGCACTGTATTACACCTGTCCTCTACTGTACTGTATTAAACCTGTCCTGTACTGCATTAAACCTGTCCTGTACTGTATTAAACCTGTCCTGTACTGTATTAAACCTGTCCTCTACTGCACCTTATTAAACCTGTCCTCTATTGCACCTTATTAAACCTGTCCTGTACTGTATTAAACCTGTCCTCTGCTTTTCTGTATTGAACCTGTCCTCTACTGTACTGTATTAAACCTGTCCTCTACTGCATTGTATTAAACATGTCCTCTACTGCACCTTAATAAACCTGCCCTGTACTGTATTGCCTCTACTGCACGGTATTGAACCTGGCCTCTACTGTACTGTATTAAACCTGTCCTCTACTGCACCTTATTAAACCTGTCTTGTACTGTATTAAACCTGGCCTCTACTGCACTGTATTGAACCTGGCCTCCACTGTACTGTATTAAACCTGTCCTCTACTGCACCTTATTAAACCTGTCCTCTATTGCACCTTATTAAACCTGTCCTGTACTGTATTAAACCTGTCCTCTGCTTTTCTGTATTGAACCTGGCCTCTACTGTACTGTATTTAACCTGTCCTCTACTGCATCTTATTAAACCTGTCCTGCACTGTATTAAACTTGTCCTCTACTGCACCTTATTAAACCTGTCCTGTACTGTATTAAACCTGGCCTCTACTGCACTGTATTAAACCTGTTCTCTACTGTACTGTATTAAACCTGTCCTCCACAGTACTTTATTCAATCTGGCCTCTACTGCACTGTATTAAACCTGGCCTCTACTGCACTGTATTAAACCTGTCCTCTACTGCACTGTATTAAACCTGGCCTCTACTGCACTGTATTAAACCTGTCCTCTACTGCACTGTATTAAACCTGTCCTCTACTGCACCGTATTAAACCTGTCCTCTACTGTACTGTATTAAACCTTCCCTCTACTGCACTGTATTAAACCTGTCCTCTACTGCACTGTATTAAACCTGTCCTCTACTGTACTGTATTAAACCTGTCCTCTACTGCACCTTATTAAACCTGTCCTCTACTGCACTTTATTAAACCTGTCCTCTACTGTACTGTATTAAAATTGTCCTCTACTGCACTGTATTAAACCTGTCCTCTACTCCACTGTATTAAACCTGTCCTCTACTGTACTGTATTAAACCTGTCCTCTACTGCACTGTATTAAACCTGTCCTCTACTGTACTGTATTAAGCCTGTCCTCTACTGCACTGTATTAAACCTGTCCTCTACTCCACTGTATTAAACCTGTCCTCTACTGCACTGTATTAAACCTGTCCTCTACTGCACTGTATTAAACCTGTCCTCTACTGTACTGTATTAAGCCTGTCCTCTACTGCACTGTATTAAACCTGTCCTCTACTGCACCTTATTAAACCTGTCCTCTACTGCACCTTATTAAACCTGTCCTCTACTGCACTGTATTAAACCTGTCCTCTACTGTACTGTATTAAACCTGTCCTCTACTGCACCTTATTAAACCTGTCCTCTACTGCACCTTATTAAACCTGTCCTCTACTGCACTGTATTAAACCTGTTCTCTAGTGTACTGTATTAAACCTGTCCTCCACAGTACTGTATTAAACCTGTCCTCTACTGCACCTTATTAAACCTGTCCTCTACTGCACTGTATTAAACCTGTTCTCTAGTGTACTGTATTAAACCTGTCCTCCACAGTACTTTATTCAATCTGGCCTCTACTGCACTGTATTAAACCTGGCCTCTACTGCACTGTATTAAACCTGGCCTCTACTGCACTGTATTAAACCTGGCCTCTACTGCACTGTATTAAACCTGGCCTCTACTGCACTGTATTAAACCTGTCCTCTACTGCACTGTATTAAACCTGTCCTCTACTGCACCGTATTGAACCTGTCCTCTACTGTACTGTATTAAACCTTCCCTCTACTGCACTGTATTAAACCTGTCCTCTACTGCACTGTATTAAACCTGTCCTCTACTGTACTGTATTAAGCCTGTCCTCTACTGCACCTTATTAAACCTGTCCTCTACTCCACTGTATTAAACCTGTCCTCTACTGTACTGTATTAAACCTGTCCTCTACTGCACTGTATTAAACCTGTCCTCTACTGCACTGTATTAAACCTGTCCTCTACTGTACTGTATTAAAATTGTCCTCTACTGCACTGTATTAAACCTGTCCTCTACTCCACTGTATTAAACCTGTCCTCTACTGTACTGTATTAAACCTGTCCTCTACTGCACTGTATTAAACCTGTCCTCTACTGTACTGTATTAAGCCTGTCCTCTACTGCACTATATTAAACCTGTCCTCTACTGCACCTTATTAAACCTGTCCTGTACTGTATTAAGCCTGTCCTCTACTGCACCTTATTAAACCTGTCCTCTACTGCACTGTATTAAACCTGTCCTCTACTGCACTGTATTAAACCTGTCCTCTACTGCACTGTATTAAACCTGTCCTCTACTGTACTGTATTAAGCCTGTCCTCTACTGCACCTTATTAAACCTGTACTCTACTGCGCTGTATTAAACCTGTCCTCTACTGTACTGTATTAAACCTGTCCTCTACTGCACTGTATTAAACCTGTCCTCTACTCCACTGTATTAAACCTGTCCTCTACTGTACTGTATTAAACCTGTCCTCTACTGCACCTTATTAAACCTGTCCTCTACTGCACCTTATTAAACCTGTCCTCTACTCCACTGTATTAAACCTGTCCTCTACTGTACTGTATTAAACCTGTCCTCTACTGCACTGTATAAAACCTGTCCTCTACTGTACTGTATTAAGCCTGTCCTCTACTGCACCTTATTAACCCTGTCCTCTACTGCACTGTATTAAACCTGTCCTCTACTCCACTGTATTAAACCTGTCCTCTACTGCACTGTATTAAACCTGTCCTCTTCTGCACTTTATTAAACCTGTCCTCTACTGCACTGTATTAAACCTGTCCTCTACTGCACTGTATTAAACCTGCCCTCTACTGCACTGTATTAAACCTGTCCTCTACTGCACTGTATAAAACCTGTCCTCTACTGTACTGTTTTAAGCCTGTCCTCTACTGCACCTTATTAAACCTGTCCTCTACTGTACTGTATTAAGCCTGTCCTCTACTGCACCTTATTAAACCTGTCCTCTACTGCACTGTATTAAACCTGTCCTCTACTCCACTGTATTAAACTTGTCCTCTACTGTACTGTATTAAACCTGTCCTCTACTGCACTGTATAAAACCTGTCCTCTACTGTTCTGTATTAAGCCTGTCCTCTACTGCACCTTATTAAACCTGTCCTGTACTGTATTAAGCCTGCCCTCTACTGCACCTTATTAAACCTGTCCTCTACTGCACTGTATTAAACCTGTCCTCTATTCCACTGTATTAAACCTGTCCTCTACTGTACTGTATTAAACCTGTCCTCTACTGCACTGTATAAAACCTGTCCTCTACTGTACTGTATTAAGCCTGTCCTCTACTGCACCTTATTAAACCTGTCCTCTACTGCACCTTATTAAACCTGTCCTCTACTGTACTGTATTAAGCCTGTCCTCTACTGCAATGTATAAAACCTGTCCTCTACTGTACTGTATTAAACCTGTCCTCTACTGCACTGTATAAAACCTGTCCTCTACTGTAGTGTATTAAACCTGTCCTCTACTGCATTGTATTAAACCTGTCCTCTACTCCCTGTATTAAACCTGTCCTCTACTCCACTGTATTAAACCTGTCCTCTACTGCACCTTTCTAAACCTGTCCTCTACTGCACTGTATTAAACCTGTCCTCTACTCCACTGTATTAAACCTGTCCTCTACTGCAGTGTATTAAACCTGTCCTCTACTGTACTGTATTAAACCTGTCCTCTACTGCAATTAATAAAACCTGTCCTCTACTGCAGTGTATTAAACCTGTCCTCTACTGTACTGTATTAAACCTGTCCTCTACTGCAATTAATAAAACCTGTCCTCTACTGTACTGTATTAAACCTGTCCTCTACTGCACTGTATAAAACCTGTCCTCTACTGTACTGTATTAAACCTGTCCTCTACTGCACTGTATTAAACCTGTCCTCTACTGCACTGTATTAAACCTGTCCTCTACTCCACTGTATTAAACCTGTCCTCTACTGTACTGTATTAAACCTGTCCTCTACTGCACTGTATTAAACCTGTCCTCTACTGCACTGTATAAAACCTGTCCTCTACTGTACTGTATTAAACCTGTCCTCTACTGCACCTTATTAAACCTGTCCTCTACTCCACTGTATTAAACCTGTCCTCTACTCCACTGTATTAAACTTGTCCTCTACTGCACCTTATTAAACCTGTCCTCTACTGCACTGTATTAAACCTGTCCTCTACTGCACTGTATTAAACCTGTCCTCTACTCCACTGTATTAAACCTGTCCTCTACTGTACTGTATTAAACCTGTCCTCTACTGTACTGTATTAAACCTGTCCTCTACTGCACTGTATTAAACCTGTCCTCTACTGCGCTGTATTAAACCTGTCCTCTACTGTGCTGTATTAAACCTGTCCTCTACTGCACTGTATTAAACCTGTCCTCTACTGCACTGTATTAAACCTGTCCTCTACTGCACTGTATTAAACCTGTCCTCTACTGTACTGTATTAAGCCTGTCCTCTACTGCACCTTATTAAACCTGTCCTCTACTGCGCTGTATTAAACCTGTCCTCAACTGCACTGTATTAAACCTGTCCTCTACTGCACCTTATTAAACCTGTCCTCTACTCCACTGTATTAAACCTGTCCTCTACTGTACTGTATTAAACCTGTCCTCTACTGCACTGTATAAAACCTGTCCTCTACTGTACTGTATTAAGCCTGTCCTCTACTGTACTGTATTAAACCTGTCCTCTACTGCACTGTATTTAACCTGTCCTCTACTGCACTGTATTAAACCTGTCCTCTACTGCACTGTATTAAACCTGTCCTCTACTGTACTGTATTAAAATTGTCCTCTACTGCACTGTATTAAACCTGTCCTCTACTCCACTGTATTAAACCTGTCCTCTACTGTACTGTATTAAACCTGTCCTCTATTGCACTGTATTAAACCTGTCCTCTACTGTACTGTATTAAGCCTGTCCTCTACTGCACTGTATTAAACCTGTCCTCTACTGCACCTTATTAAACCTGTCCTGTACTGTATTAAACCTGTCCTCTACTGCACTGTATTAAACCTGTCCTCTACTGTACTGTATTAAGCCTGTCCTCTACTCCACTGTATTAAACCTGTCCTCTACTGTACTGTATTAAACCTGTCCTCTACTGCACCTTATTAAACCTGTCCTCTACTGCACCTTATTAAACCTGTCCTCTACTCCACTGTATTAAACCTGTCCTCTACTGTACTGTATTAAACCTGTCCTCTACTGCACTGTATAAAACCTGTCCTCTACTGTACTGTATTAAGCCTGTCCTCTACTGCACCTTATTAACCCTGTCCTCTACTGCACTGTATTAAACCTGTCCTCTACTGCACCTTATTAAACCTGTCCTCTACTGCACTGTATTAAACCTGTCCTCTACTGCACTGTATTAAACCTGTCCTCTACTGTACTGTATTAAACCTGTCCTCTACTGCACTGTATTAAACCTGTCCTCTACTGCACTGTATTAAACCTGTCCTCTACTGCACCGTATTAAACCTGTCCTCTACTGTACTGTATTAAACCTGTCCTCTACTGCACTGTATTAAACCTGTCCTCTTCTGCACTGTATAAAACCTGTCCTCTTCTGCACTGTATAAAACCTGTCCTCTACTGTACTGTATTAAGCCTGTCCTCTACTGCACCTTATTAAACCTGTCCTCTACTGCGCTGTATTAAACCTGTCCTCTACTGTACTGTATTAAACCTGTCCTCTACTGCACTGTATTAAACCTGTCCTCTACTGCACTGTATTAAACCTGTCCTCTACTCGCTGTATTAAACCTGTCCTCTACTGTACTGTATTAAACCTGTCCTCTACTGCACTGTATTAAACCTGTCCTCTACTGCACTGTATTAAACCTGTCCTCTACTGCACTGTATTAAACCTGTCCTCTACTGTACTGTATTAAGCCTGTCCTCTACTGCACCTTATTAAACCTGTCCTCTACTGCGCTGTATTAAACCTGTCCTCTACTGCACTGTATTAAACCTGTCCTCTACTGCACCTTATTAAACCTGTCCTCTACTCCACTGTATTAAACCTGTCCTCTACTGTACTGTATTAAACCTGTCCTCTACTGCACTGTATAAAACCTGTCCTCTACTGTACTGTATTAAGCCTGTCCTCTACTGCACCTTATTAACCCTGTCCTCTACTGCACTGTATTAAACCTGTCCTCTACTGCACTGTATTAAACCTGTCCTCTACTCCACTGTATTAAACCTGTCCTCTACTCCACTGTATTAAACCTGTCCTCTACTGCACTGTATTTAACCTGTCCTCTACTGCACTGTATTAAACCTGTCCTCTACTGCACTGTATTAAACCTGTCCTCTACTGTACTGTATTAAAATTGTCCTCTACTGCACTGTATTAAACCTGTCCTCTACTCCACTGTATTAAACCTGTCCTCTACTGTACTGTATTAAACCTGTCCTCTACTGCACTGTATTAAACCTGTCCTCTACTGTACTGTATTAAGCCTGTCCTCTACTGCACTATATTAAACCTGTCCTCTACTGCACCTTATTAAACCTGTCCTGTACTGTATTAAGCCTGTCCTCTACTGCACCTTATTAAACCTGTCCTCTACTGCACTGTATTAAACCTGTCCTCTACTGCACTGTATTAAACCTGTCCTCTACTGCACTGTATTAAACCTGTCCTCTACTGTACTGTATTAAGCCTGTCCTCTACTGCACCTTATTAAACCTGTACTCTACTGCGCTGTATTAAACCTGTCCTCTACTGTACTGTATTAAACCTGTCCTCTACTGCACTGTATTAAACCTGTCCTCTACTCCACTGTATTAAACCTGTCCTCTACTGTACTGTATTAAACCTGTCCTCTACTGCACCTTATTAAACCTGTCCTCTACTGCACCTTATTAAACCTGTCCTCTACTCCACTGTATTAAACCTGTCCTCTACTGTACTGTATTAAACCTGTCCTCTACTGCACTGTATAAAACCTGTCCTCTACTGTACTGTATTAAGCCTGTCCTCTACTGCACCTTATTAACCCTGTCCTCTACTGCACTGTATTAAACCTGTCCTCTACTCCACTGTATTAAACCTGTCCTCTACTGCACTGTATTAAACCTGTCCTCTTCTGCACTTTATTAAACCTGTCCTCTACTGCACTGTATTAAACCTGTCCTCTACTGCACTGTATTAAACCTGCCCTCTACTGCACTGTATTAAACCTGTCCTCTACTGCACTGTATAAAACCTGTCCTCTACTGTACTGTTTTAAGCCTGTCCTCTACTGCACCTTATTAAACCTGTCCTCTACTGTACTGTATTAAGCCTGTCCTCTACTGCACCTTATTAAACCTGTCCTCTACTGCACTGTATTAAACCTGTCCTCTACTCCACTGTATTAAACTTGTCCTCTACTGTACTGTATTAAACCTGTCCTCTACTGCACTGTATAAAACCTGTCCTCTACTGTTCTGTATTAAGCCTGTCCTCTACTGCACCTTATTAAACCTGTCCTGTACTGTATTAAGCCTGCCCTCTACTGCACCTTATTAAACCTGTCCTCTACTGCACTGTATTAAACCTGTCCTCTATTCCACTGTATTAAACCTGTCCTCTACTGCACTGTATTAAACCTGTCCTCTACTGTACTGTATTAAACCTGTCCTCTACTGCACTGTATTAAACCTGTCCTCTACTGCACTGTAGTATTAAACCTGTCCTCTACTGTACTGTATTAAACCTGTCCTCTACTGCACTGTATTAAACCTGTCCTCTACTGCACTGTATTAAACCTGTCCTCTACTGCACTGTATTAAACCTGTCCTCTACTGTACTGTATTAAACCTGTCCTCTACTGCACCTTATTAAACCTGTCCTCTACTGCACTGTATTAAACCTGTCCTCTACTCCACTGTATTAAACCTGTCCTCTACTGTACTGTATTAAACCTGTCCTCTACTGCACTGTATAAAACCTGTCCTCTACTGTACTGTATTAAACCTGTCCTCTACTGCACCTTATTAAACCTGTCCTCTACTGCACTGTATTAAACCTGTCCTCTACTGCACCTTATTAAACCTGTCCTCTACTGCACTGTATTAAACCTGTCCTCTACTGCACTGTATTAAACCTGTCCTCTACTGTACTGTATTAAACCTGTCCTCTACTGCACTGTATTAAACCTGTCCTCTACTGCACTGTATTAAACCTGTCCTCTACTGCACTGTATTAAACCTGTCCTCTACTGCACTGTATTAAACCTGTCCTCTACTGCACTGTATTAAACCTGTCCTCCTATCTGCGCTGCAGTAAACTGTCCTGTTCCCCATCCCACCAGACAACCTGTCCTCTACTGCTACCTTATTAGGGGGAGCCTGTCCTCTACTTCTGCACTGTATTAAACCTGTCCTCTACTGTACTGTATTAAACCTGTCCTCTACTGCACTGTATTAAACCTGTCCTCTACTGTACTGTATTAAACCTGTCCTCTACTGCACTGTATTAAACCTGTCCTCTACTGCACTGTATTAAACCTGTCCTCTACTGCACTGTATTAAACCTGTCCTCTACTGCACTGTATTAAACCTGTCCTCTACTGCACTGTATTAAACCTGTCCTCTACTCCACTGTATTAAACCTGTCCTCTACTGTACTATATTAAACCTGTCCTCTACTGCACTGTATAAAACCTGTCCTCTACTGTACTGTATTAAGCCTGTCCTCTACTGCACCTTATTAACCCTGTCCTCTACTGCACTGTATTAAACCTGTCCTCTACTGCACCTTATTAAACCTGTCCTCTACTGCACTGTATTAAACCTGTCCTCTACTGTACTGTATTAAACCTGTCCTCTACTGCACTGTATTAAACCTGCCCTCTACTGCACTGTATTAAACCTGTCCTCTACTGCACTGTATAAAACCTGTCCTCTACTGTACTCTTTTAAGCCTGTCCTCTACTGCACCTTATTAAACCTGTCCTCTACTGTACTGTATTAAGCCTGTCCTCTACTGCACTGTATTAAACCTGTCCTCTACGCCACTGTATTAAACCTGTCCTCTACTGCACTGTATAAAACCTGTCCTCTACTGTTCTGTATTAAGCCTGTCCTCTACTGCACCTTATTAAACCTGTCCTGTACTGTATTAAGCCTGTCCTCTACTGCACCTTATTAAACCTGTCCTCTACTGCACTGTATTAAACCTGTCCTCTATTCCACTGTATTAAACCTGTCCTCTACTGTACTGTATTAAACCTGTCCTCTACTGCACTGTATAAAACCTGTCCTCTACTGTACTGTATTAAGCCTGTCCTCTACTGCACCTTATTAAACCTGTCCTCTACTGCACTGTATTAAACCTGTCCTCTACTCCACTGTATTAAACCTGTCCTCTACTGCACCTTATTAAACCTGTCCTCTACTGTACTGTATTAAGCCTGTCCTCTACTGCAATGTATAAAACCTGTCCTCTACTGTACTGTATTAAACCTGTCCTCTACTGCACTGTATAAAACCTGTCCTCTACTGTAGTGTATTAAACCTGTCCTCTACTGCATTGTATTAAACCTGTCCTCTACTCCACTGTATTAAACCTGTCCTCTACTCCACTGTATTAAACCTGTCCTCTACTGCACCTTTCTAAACCTGTCCTCTACTGCACTGTATTAAACCTGTCCTCTACTCCACTGTATTAAACCTGTCCTCTACTGCAGTGTATTAAACCTGTCCTCTACTGTACTGTATTAAACCTGTCCTCTACTGCAATTAATAAAACCTGTCCTCTACTGTACTGTATTAAACCTGTCCTCTACTGCACTGTATAAAACCTGTCCTCTACTGTACTGTATTAAACCTGTCCTCTACTGCACTGTATTAAACCTGTCCTCTACTCCACTGTATTAAACCTGTCCTCTACTGTACTGTATTAAACCTGTCCTCTACTGCACTGTATAAAACCTGTCCTCTACTGTACTGTATTAAACCTGTCCTCTACTGCACTGTATTAAACCTGTCCTCTACTCCACTGTATTAAACCTGTCCTCTACTCCACTGTATTAAACTTGTCCTCTACTGCACCTTTTTAAACCTGTCCTCTACTGCACTGTATTAAACCTGTCCTGTACTGCACTGTATTAAACCTGTCCTCTACTCCACTGTATTAAACCTGTCCTCTACTCCACTGTATTAAACCTGTCCTCTACTGCAGTGTATTAAACCTGTCCTCTACTGTACTGTATTAAACCTGTCCTCTACTGCAATGTATAAAACCTGTCCTCTACTGTACTGTATTAAACCTGTCCTCTACTGCACTGTATAAAACCTGTCATCTACTGTTCTGTATTAAACCTGTCCTCTACTGCACTGTATTAAACCTGTCCTCTACTGCACTGTATTAAACCTGTCCTCTACTCCACTGTATTAAACCTGTCCTCTTCTGTACTGTATTAAACCTGTCCTCTACTGCAGTGTATTAAACCTGTCCTCTGCTGCACTGTATTAAACCTGTCCTCTACTGCACTGTATTAAACCTGTCCTCTACTGTACTGTATTAAACCTGTCCTCAACTCCACTGTATTAAACCTGTCCTCTGCTGCACTGTATTAAACCTGTCCTCTACTGCACTGTATTAAACCTGTCCTCTACTGTACTGTATTAAACCTGTCCTCTACTGCACTGTATTAAACCTGTCCTTTACTCCACTGTATTAAACCTGTCCTCTACTGTACTGTATTAAACCTGTCCTGTACTGTATTAAACCTGTCCTCTACTCCACTGTATTAAACCTGTCCTCTACTGTACTGTATTAAACCTGTCCTCTACTCCACTGTATTAAACCTGTCCTCTACTGTACTGTATTAAACCTGTCCTCTACTGTACTGTATTAAACCTGTCCTCTACTCCACTGTATTAAACCTGTCCTCTACTGTACTGTATTAAACCTGTCCTCTACTGTACTGTATTAAACCTGTCCTCTACTCCACTGTATTAAACCTGTCCTCTACTCCACTGTATTAAACCTGTCCTCTACTGTACTCTATTAGGGGCTGTAAGTTACCTCTATAAGTTACCTCCGTTTTTTTTATTTCTCTCTCCCTCTCAGGGTCAGATTTTGGTGACAGTTCAGATGACTCTGAGGATCCAGACCAAGTTTACCCCAAGCCCCAGTCTGTGAACATGGCAGACAGGGTAAGAAAGTGTGTGTACTCTGAGTATGTGTCTAGACTCCTGTAATGTTATTGTGTTGCTGTGTGTCAGTGACGGCTGTGTTGTCCAATAGGATGTGTTCCTGCCCGTGCCGGGCTGGGGGAAGGGGCGGTACAGCTCTCTCTGCAGCGACGATGAACTATTGGACGATGACAACGAGCCAATCAGCAACCGGTTAGTCTCCCCTGACCTCTGGTGACATCATTGTTCCTGTAGAGAGAGGAAGAGAGGGAATAACACTAACTATCTCTCTCTCTTTCATTCTCCTGTCTTTTTTTATTTTCTTTCTTTCTTCCATTATTTCTCTCTCTCTCACTTTCACTCTCTTTCTCTCAGTCGGAACTCATGGCAGGCCTATGGTCTGAGTACGCTCCAGGAGAGTGTCTACCTGCCAGTCACAGGCAGGGTCCTAGCCCAGCCCCCTAGAGATGGCCCCTCCCCTGAACCCTGCCCTGTTCTAAAGATGGGCTGGCTGGATAAGAACCCACCGCAGGGGTACGTCTCACACACACACACACACACACACACACATCCAGTATACGACCTCCCTAACTGTATGTATGTGTGTGCAGGTCTCTGTACTACCAGAGGAGATGGGTGAAGCTGGATGTTGACTACCTGAGATACTTTGACAACGACAAGGTGCAGTAACTATTCAGAGTTCAGATGGCCATCTACACTGTCCTGTTAGTCTATACATCACCTAGGTCATGATGTCCCCATTAGTATTTCTCAGAGATGTGGTTTCTCTATTGATTGTCTGTGTTGTTTGTGACAGCGGTCGTATGAGTCATGGTGTGTTGTTTGTGACAGCGGTCGTATGAGTCATGGTGTGTTGTGTGTGTGACAGCGATCGTATGAGTCATGGTGTGTTGTGTGTGTGACAGCGGTCCTATGAGTCATGGTGTGTTGTGTGTGTGTGACAGCGGTCGTTTGAGTCATGGTGTGTTGTTTGTGACAGCGGTCGTATGAGTCATGGTGTGTTGTTTGTGACAGCGGTCGTATGAGTCATGGTGTGTTGTTTGTGACAGCGGTCGTATGAGTCATGGTGTGTTGTGTGTGTGACAGCGGTCGTATGAGTCATGGTGTGTTGTTTGTGACAGCGGTCGTATGAGTTATGGTGTGTTGTGTGTGACAGTGGTCGTTTGAGTCATGGTGTGTCTGTGTGTGACAGCGATCGTATGAGTCATGGTGTGTTGTGTGTGTGACAGCGGTCCTATGAGTCATGGTGTGTTGTGTGTGTGACAGCGGTCGTTTGAGTCATGGTGTGTTGTTTGTGACAGCGGTCGTATGAGTCATGGTGTGTTGTTTGTGACAGCGGTCCTATGAGTCATGGTGTGTTGTGTGTGTGACAGCAGTCGTTTGAGTCACGGTGTGTTGTGTGTGTGACAGCGGTCGTATGAGTCTTGGTGTGTTGTGTGTGTGACAGCGGTCGTATGAGTCATGGTGTGTGTGTGTGTGTGACAGCGGTCGTATGAGTCATGGTGTGTTGTGTGTGTGTGTGTGTCTGTGTGTGACAGCGGTCGTATGAGTCATGGTGTGTTGTGTGTGTCTGTGTGTGACAGCGGTCGTATGAGTCATGGTGTGTTGTGTTGCAGGAGGTGTACTCTAAGCGGATCATACCAACGGCTGCCATTACGGCGGTGACCAACGTGGGGGAGCAGAAGTTTGAGGTGGTCACAACCAACCGGACCTTTCTCTTCAGAGCCGAGAGCGACTGTGAGTGTGTGTGTGTGTGTACATCCTTTGTTGCTCTTCTCTGGTTGTCAGCCCAGAAACCTTGACCACAAGTTAACACAGCAACATGGTTTGAGCCATGGTTTAATACACAGGGACTGTTTTGAGACATGGTTTAATACACAGGGACTGTTTTGAGACATGGTTTAATACACAGGGACTGTTTTGAGACATGGTTTAATACACAGGTACTGTTTTGAGCCATGGTTTAATACACAGGGACTGTTTTGAGACATGGTTTAATACACAGGGACTGTTTTGAGCCATGGTTAATACACAGGGACTGTTTTGAGCCATGGTTAATACACAGGGACTGTTTTGAGACATGGTTTAATACACAGGGACTGTTTTGAGACATGGTTTAATACACAGGGACTGTTTTGAGCCATGGTTTAATACACAGGGACTGTTTTGAGCCATGGTTAATACACAGGGACTGTTTTGAGACATGGTTTAATACACAGGGACTGTTTTGAGACATGGTTTAATACACAGGGACTGTTTTGAGCCATGGTTAATACACAGGGACTGTTTTGAGCCATGGTTAATACACAGGGACTGTTTTGAGCCATGGTTTAATACACAGGGACTGTTTTGAGCCATGGTTTAATACACAGGGACTGTTTTGAGCCATGGTTAATACACAGGGACTGTTTTGAGACATGGTTTAATACACAGGGACTGTTTTGAGCCATGGTTAATACACAGGGACTGGTTTGAGACATGGTTAATACACAGGGACTGGTTTGAGACATGGTTTAATACACAGGGACTAGGTCCTCACTCTTCTCTTCTTATACTAGCCAGATAATAGGAAGTACTATACTGTGTGCTAGTGTAATTGTGCGTCTGTCTTTATATAGCCCTGTGGTGTGTGGTAGTTGTAGAAACAGCTAGGGTTCTCACCTGGCCCGAAAATTACAGCCCGATCCGATTTCACAGAAATGTAATAAGCCCAAACCTGGTTTCGAGAAAACAGTATAACTGGTGTTGAGAACAATGCGGCAGAGGCGGGTGCCCGCCCTGGTCTTAGGAAAGCGCAGAGAGAGGAAAACTCACCTTAGTTATGATAAATTACGAAAATATTATCAAATTGTTGCTTACTGAAACTCCCAAACTCATATCAGCCCTTATAATAATTAAAGCAATGGTCAACTAGATGATAATTCTAGCACTGTTTTGATTGAGACTCGTGGGGGACTCGTCTTCATAAATCAACCAATTTTTTTGGTTTTCACTGAATCGGATATTTGACAACATGTAGGTTGGGGAAATGTTAGCTGAGTTGAGGTGAGTGCTAATGATCCTAGTTATTGTAGTTAGCTCATATATTAGCTGCTCAGAACACCTTGCTAGCATGCTATGTACAGTAGCTTAACAAGTGGATTCTGCTCTTCACTCGCGTAGCAGCCTGTGACTGTGTCTGATCATCAATCAATCAATGGGATTTTGTTTCACTGAATCTCCGTCTGTGTATTTGGTTAATTGATCTCTGGCTGGGCAAATAAGTGGTGGTATAGCTCATCACTGATCATAAACATTTAGCATGCAATAACGTAGCCTAAATCAAGTGTGTATTTTTCTCTTGGATCATGTAGTAGCCTTATATAATCTATCCACTATGGAGCTGTGACGGCGCATCCTGTTTTATCTGTCTTAACCTAACTTCAAAATAATCAGTCAGTGATTCATGTAGGCTAATTACACAGCATATGAGTCATTCATGCCTTTTAAATAGAATCAAGCATTTTATTTTGAAATGAAGTAACAAATGGAACCTTAAATAATAAAACAAGAAATAAACTAGATTTTCTGTCAAACATCCATTTGAATAATCGATTAAAAGTCCTGTGTTTTTAACGTTTGATGAGTAAAACATTTGGATCAGTTATGGGTTCACTTTCGATAATTTACCTGGTCCACCAAGGCACATTAGCAGGGCAGTCATGAGGTGTATTTTGTTAGGATATATGGTCGTTAACACATGCCATTAGAATTTGGCCTTCTCCTGATTCTGAGATGTGCTGCCTCTCACGGTCTCGTAGTGATGCCTCAAGCACTGCGATGCAGTGTCTTAGACCGCTGCGCAACTCGGGAGGCCACTCCAACCTATTCTTATCGCAACTTGAAACATTTCAATCAGCAGAAAAATACTTTCATCATGGCAAATGTCTCTGGCCTAGCCAATTGTTTAATCTTGGCACCGCTAGTGTCTGCAGCTGCTGCTGCTGAGAGAGAGCTGCAGTAGGCCAAAAGGTGCACAGACACTCACATTTGATTTTATTCTTAACACAACACGGCAAGCCCAAAACCCACCCGGCCCGAATCAACCCCGCAACAATGAGAATGAGAACTCTAGAAACAGCAACTTATCTGCCCATAACGCAGACATCAGCATCAAGCTGCTAAATCACACTGCTATGTGCTAAATCACACTGCTATGTGCTAAATCCCACTGCTATGTGCTAAATCCCACTGCTGCATGCTAAATCACACTGCTGCATGCTAAATCACACTGCTACATGTAAATCACACTGCTACGTGCTAAATCACACTGCTACATGTTAAATCACACTTCTGCGTGCTAAATAACACTGCTGCGTGCTAAATCCCACTGCTGCGTGCTAAATCCCACTGCTGCGTGCTAAATCCCACTGCTGCGTGCTAAATCCCACTGCTGCGCACTAAATCCCACTGCTGCGCGCTAAATCACACTGCTGCACGCTAAATCACACTGCTGCATGCTAAATCACACTGCTGCATGCTAAATCACACTGCTGCATGCTAAATCACACTGCTGCATGCTAAATCACACTGCTGCATGCTAAATCACACTGCTGCATGCTACATCACACTGCTACGTGCTAAATCACACTGCTACGTGCTAAATCACACTGCTGCGTGCTAAATCATACTGCTACATGCTAAATCACACTGCTACATGCTAAATCACACTGCTGTGTGCTAAATCACACTGCTGCGTGCTAAATCACACTGCTGCATGCTAAATCCCACTGCTGCATGCTAAATCACACTGCTACATGTAAATCACACTGCTACGTGCTAAATCACACTGCTACATGTTAAATCACACGTCTGCGTGCTAAATCCCACTGCTGCGTGCTAAATCCCACTGCTGCATGCTAAATCCCACTGCTGCGTGCTAAATCCCACTGCTGCGTGCTAAATCCCACTGCTGCATGCTAAATCAAACTGCTACATGCTAAATCAAACTGCTGCATGCTAAATCACACTGCTGCATGCTAAATCACACTGCTACATGCTAAATCACACTGCTGCATGCTAAATCACACTGCTAGATGCTACATCACACTGCTGCGTGCTAAATCACACTGCTACGTGCTAAATCATACTGCTGCGTGCTAAATCACACTGCTGCGTGCTAAATCACACTGCTACATGCTAAATCACACTGCTGTGTGCTAAATCACACTGCTGCATGCTAAATCACACTTCTGCATGCTAAATCCCACTGCTGCATGCTAAATCCCACTGCTGCATGCTAAATCACACTGCTGCGTGCAAAACCACACTGCTACATGTTAAATCACACTGCTACATGTTAAATCACACTGCTACATGCTAAATCTCACTGCTACATGCTAAATCACTCTTCCTCTGTGTGTGTGTGTGTGTGTGTGTGTGTGTGTGTGTGTGTGTAGTTGAGAGGAATGAGTGGGTGTCAGTTCTGCAGAACTTCAATAGGGGGGCGCCAGGTGGGCAGCAGGGAGATTACTTCATCGGTCCCACCCTCCTCACTGACCCCTGGTTCACCCCTGACCCCTGAACAGCAGGGCTACCTGGAGCTGAGGGGCCTGCGCTCCAAACTCTACACGGTTGTCTCCGGAGACAAGGTCTTCCTCTACAAGAACATGGAGGTGAGGCTGTGGGGGGGGGTGGGGTGGGTCCTAGGGCTGTTTGGTCCTAGGGGTATTTGAAATAATGTATTTGGAATTAAGTATTTGACAATAGTTTTGCTATTTGGGTCATTCCACGAAATGTGTGCCTTTTGCATCCCCTTGATATTTTAAGTAGAAATTGTGCATCAATATTGAATTTTAATAGCCTGTATATTAAATAAAGTGCCCTTTAATATAGACCATATGGAGAAGTCATTAAATCAGTGCCAAAATGCAGCATTTTGTCATGTCCCTCTGTCAACTCTGTATTACCCTAATCCCAGAATGTCTTCAAGTTTCACCATCATTGTAAAGCCCTAGTTATGTTGTTGCTTTGACAAAGTCATGTCTGGAGATTATTATTTATTTAATATGATTAGTGATTCATTTACGTCTGTCACTCAAAACATATTTTAGCACATACTTTTGTGAAGGATTCAAATACACTCCCTGTTGCACACAACAAGCTTCCATTCCCCCTGTCACGTGGGGATTTATGGCTGATTTAAGAACCCTGCTACGGTCAACCCTGTTACTTTATTTGGCACTTAATAGGCTCTTATTATAGTAAAACATTTTATTTAACCTCTTGAGATGGGAAAACGTGTTTGTTATGAATTTGAGCATGTGCTCTTTATGACAGATTGTGAAAATTTGGTGAAATCGCAAGGTGTTTTTTGGACCAAGTTACACGTCTCCAAAGTCACAGAATTGGTGGAATGACCCATTTATTGGAAGTTATTTGAAAATACTTTTATTTTAAGTATTTGAAACTATCTGGTTTGGCCACATTTATTTAGAAAATGCACATAAATGCACATAAATTTAGACAGGCAGCATTTAGACAGGCAGCATTTAGACAGGCAGCCCAATTCTAATACTTATTATCCAGTAATTGATGTTTTGATCCATCAGATGTGCAAAGATCCGATGTGATTGGCCAAAAGACCAATTAGTGAAAAAGAAAGATCAGAATTGGGCTGCTTGTGTAAACGCAGCCTCAATAGCAAATACTTAATATGTATGTATTTGAACCCAGCTCTGATCTTGTTGTAGTGGGTGATGTCAGCTGTGTGATGTGTGTGTTCTGTTTCCAGGACTACCGCCTTGGCATCGGCATCACGTCTATCGACATGAACGTAGGAAACGTGAAGGACACTGACCGCCGCAGCTTTGATCTGACCACACCCTACCGCATCTTCAGGTTCACACAGACACACACACAGACACAGACACAGACACACAGACACAGACAGAAATACAAAACAGCAAGTTTTGAAAGAGTGTAGTCAGCTTGACTGGATGAGTATGTGTGTGTGGTTGTGTGTGTGACTGAAGAGAAGAGGAAGGACTAAACCACGAGGGTCTGCGTCAAGATGTTCAGAGGCCACAACTGTCTGTTTGTGTGTGTGTGGATGTCTCATTCTGTCTCATTCTAATGCCAATGTTTGTGTGTGTGTGTGTGTGTGTGTGTGTAGTTTTCTAGCGGATTCGGAACAACATAAGGACCAGTGGGTAGAAGCCATGCGTGACGCGATTGGAGAGGCTCTGTCCAATAGCGAGGTGGCTAATCAAATCTGGGCGGAGCCTAGCAACGGTTGCTGTGCCGACTGTGGCGCCGCCAAACCTGAGTGGGCTGCCATCAACCTGTGTGTGGTGGTCTGCAAACGCTGTGCAGGTCAGTGTGTTTACTATCACCCAGTTGTAGAACTTTGGTTGGACCTATTTGTGTTATATACACAATACTTTATAGTAAAGCAGTCCGAGAATTATGTATTTTTTGTGTGTGTGTGTGTGTGTGTTGTAGGAGAGCACCGTGGTTTGGGCCCCAGCATCTCTAAGGTACGCAGTCTGAAGATGGACAGGAAGGTGTGGACAGAGGAGCTTATACAGGTACACAGACACACACACTAAAGACTTTATTTGAATCCACCAATCAAATTTACAAAAAAAGGATCCAAACATTTCAAAGGTCCCTGTATGCTGAAGGGTACAGAAAGGAGCTCCTTCTTCAAACAGCTAGACTGCCCATGACAGCTGAAACAGAACAGTAGCTTGGCTAACTACTGTGTCCCTCTCTAATACCCCTGCCCTGTCCCTCACCTGTCCCCCAGGTGTTCCTGTTGCTAGGTAATGAGCGTCTGAACGGATTTTGGGCGGCGAATATCCCTCCCAGCGAAGCGCTGAGTCCGACCAGTTGCACCGAAGACCGCCGACGATTCATCAGCTCCAAATACAGACAGGGCAAATACCGCAGATACCATCCCCTCTACGGCAACCAGGAAGAGCTTAACAACGTAAGAACAACCTTTATATAACCCTGATCTTACCTCCAACCTAACCTTCATGTAACCCTACCACAGCTAAATGACAACCAGAACAATCCCATACACTCCTATACCCCTCCAGTATCTATCCCCCTCCAGTATCTATCCCCCTCCAGTATCCACACCCCATCTAGTATCTATCCCCCTCTAGTATCTATCCCCCTCAAGTATCTATCCCACTTCCAGTATCCATACCCTTCCAGTATCTATCCCTCCAGTATCTATCCCCCTCCAGTATTCATCCCCCTCCAGTACCCACACCCCCTCCGGTATCTATCCCCCTCCGGTATCTATCCCCCTCCGGTTTCTATCCCCCTCCGGTATCTATCCCCCTCCAGTATCTATCCCCCTCTAGTATCCACACCCCATCCAGTATTTATCCCTCTCCAGTATCCACACCCCATCCAGTATCTACACCCCTCCAGTATCTATCCCCCTTCCAGTATCTATCCCCCTCTAGTATCTATCCCCCTCTAGTATCTATCCCCCTCCAGTATCTATCCCCCTCCAGTATCTATCCCCCTCTAGTATCCATACCCCTCCAGTATCCATACCCCTCCAGTATCCATACCCCTCCAGTATCTATCCCCCTCTAGTATCTATACCCCTCTAGTATCTATCCCCCTCCAGTTGTCAAGCCCTCCAGTATCTATCCCCTCCAGTATCTATCCCCTCCAGTATCTATCCCCTTCCAGTATCTATCCCCTTCCAGTATCTATCCCCTTCCAGTATCTATCCCCTCTAGTATCTATCCCCTTCCAGTATCTATCCCCTTCCAGTATCTATCCCCTCCAGTATCCGTACCCCTCCAGTATCCGTACCCCTCCAGTATCCGTACCTCTCTAGTATCCGTACCCCTCTAGTATCTATCCCCCTTCCAGTATCTATTCCCCTCCAGTATCCATACCCCTCTAGTTTCTATCCCCCTCCAGTATCTATCCCCATCCAGTATCTACCGCCCTCCAGTTGTCAAGCCCTCCAGTATCTACCCCCCTCCAGTTGTCAAGCCCTCCAGTATCTATCCCCATCCAGAATCTATCCCCCTCCAGTTTTCAAGCCCTCCAGTATCTATCCCCCTCCAGTATCCATACCCCTCTAGTATCTATCCCCCTCTAGTATCTATCCCCCTTCCAGTATCTATCCCCCTCCAGTATCCATACCCCTCTAGTATCTTCCCCCTCTAGTTTCTATCCCCCTCTAGTATCTATCGCCATCCAGTATCTATCCCCCTCCAGTATCCATACCCCTCTAGTATCTTCCCCCTCTAGTTTCTATCCCCCTCTAGTATCTATCGCCATCCAGTATCTATCGCCCTCCAGCTGTCAAGCCCTCCAGTATCTACCCCCCTCCAGTTGTCAAGCCCTCCAGTATCTATCCCCCTCCAGTATCTATCCCCCTCCAGTATCTATCCCCATCCAGTATCTATCCCCTCCAGTTTTCAAGCCCTCCAGTATCCGCATTCTCCAGTATCCGCATTCTCCAGTATCCGCACCCCTCCAGTTTCTATCCCCTCCAGTTTCTATCCCCTCCAGTGTCTATCCCCTCCAGTATCCATCCCCTCCAGTATCCATCCCCTCCAGTATCTATCCCCTCCAGTATCTATCCCCATCCAGTATCTATCCCCTCCAGTTGTCAAGCCCTCCAGTATCTATCGCCTCCAGTATCTATCGCCTCCAGTATCCAAGCCTCCAATATCTATCCCTCCAGTATCTATCCCCTCCAGTATCTATCCCCTCCAGTATCTATCCCCTCCAGTATCCATACCCTCCAGTATCCATACCCCTTCCAGTATCTATCCCCTCTAGTATCTATACCCCTCTAGTATCTATCCCCTCCAGTTGTCAAGCCCTCCAGTATCTATCCCTCCAGTATCTATCCCTCCAGTATCCATACCCCTCCAGTATCTATCCCCTCTAGTATCTATCCCCTCCAGTATCTATCCCCTTCCAGTATCTATCCCCTCCAGTATCTATCCCCTCCAGTATCCGCACCCTCCAGTATCTGTACCTCTCTAGTATCTGTACCCCTCTAGTATCTATCCCCTTCCAGTATCAATTCCCCTCCAGTATCTATCCCCCTCTAGTATCTATCCCTCCAGTATCTATCCCCATCCAGTATCTATCGCCCTCCAGTATCTATCCCCCTCCAGTATCCATACCCCTCCAGTATCTATCCCCATCCAGTATCTATCCCCTCCAGTTTTCAAGCCCTCCAGTATCTATCCCCCTCCAGTATCCATACCCCTCTAGTGTCTATCCCCCTCTAGTATCTATCCCCCTCTAGTATCTATCCCCCCTCCAGTATCTATCCCCCTCCAGTATCCATACCCCTCTAGTATCTTCCCCCTCTAGTTTCTATCCCCCTCTAGTATCTATCGCCATCCAGTATCTATCGCCCTCCAGCTGTCAAGCCCTCCAGTATCTATCCCCCTCCAGTATCTATCCCCCTCCAGTATCTATCCACCTCCAGTATCTATCCCCCTCCAGTATCTATCCCCATCCAGTATCTATCCCCCTCCAGTTTTCAAGCCCTCCAGTATCCGTACCCCTCCAGTATCCGTACCCCTCCAGTATCCGTAACCCTCCAGTATCCGCACCCCTCCAGTATCCGCACCCCTCCAGTTTCTATCCCCCTCCAGTTTCTATCCCCCTCCAGTTTCCATACCCCTCTAGTGTCTATCCCCTCCAGTATCTATCCCCTCCAGTATCTATCCCCTCCAGTATCTATCCCCATCCAGTATCTATCCCCCTCCAGTTGTCAAGCCATCCAGTATCTATCGCCCTCCAGTATCTATCGCCCTCCAGTATCCAAGCCCTCCAGTATCTATCCCCTCCAGTATCTATCCCCTCCAGTATCCATACCCCTCCAGTATCCATACCCCTCCAGTATCCATACCCCTCCAGTATCTATCCCCCTTCCAGTATCTATCCCCCTCCAGTATCTATCCCCCTCCAGTATCTATCCCACTCTAGTATCTATCCCCCTCCAGTATCTATTTTTTTACCCTCCAGTATCTATCCCCCTTCCAGTATCTATCCGCATCCAGTATCTATCCCCCTCCAGTATCCATACCCCTCCAGTATCCATACCCCTCCAGTATCCATACCCCTCTAGTATCCGTACCCCTCTAGTATCTATCCCCCTTCCAGTATCTATCCCCCTCCAGTATCCATACCCCTCTAGTTTCTATCCCCCTCTAGTTTCTATCCCCCTCCAGTATCTATCCCCATCCAGTATCTATTGCCCTCCAGCTGTCAAGCCCTCCAGTATCTACCCCCCTCCAGTTGTCAAGCCCTCCAGTATCTATCCCCCTCCAGTATCTACCCCCCTCCAGTTGTCAAGCCCTCCAGTATCTATCCCCCTCCAGTATCTATCCCCCTCCAGTTTTCAAGCCCTCCAGTATCTATCCCCATCCAGTATCTATCCCCCTCCAGTTTTCAAGCCCTCCTGTATCTATCCCCCTCCAGTATCCGTACCCCTCCAATATCCGCACCCCTCCAGTATCTATCCCCCTCCGGTATCTATCCCCTCCAGTTTTCAAGCCCTCCAGTATCTATCCCCTCCAGTATCTATCCCCTCCAGTATCTATCTCCCTCCAGTATCTATCCCCCTCTAGTATCTATCCCCCTCCAGTTGTCAAGCCCTCCAGTATCTATCCCCTCCAGTATCTATCCCCTCCAGTTTTCAAGCCCTCCAGTATCTATCCCCTCCAGTATCTATTCCCTCCAGTATCTATTCCCTCCAGTATCTATCCCCTCCAGTATCTATCCCCCTCTAGTATCTATCCCCTCCAGTTGTCAAGCCCTCCAGTATCTATCCCCTCCAGTATCTATCCCCTCCAGTTTTCAAGCCCTCCAGTATCTATCCCCTCCAGTATCTATCCCCTCCAGTATCTATCCCTCCGGTATCTATCCCCCTCTAGTATCTATCCCCTCTAGTGTCTATCCCCTCTAGTGTCTATCCCCTCTAGTGTCTATCCCCTCTAGTGTCTATCCCCTCCAGTATCTATCCCCTCTAGTATCTAACCCCCTCCAGTTGTCAAGCCCTCCAGTATCTATCCCTCCAGTATCTATCCCCTCCAGTTTTCAAGCCCTCCAGTATCTATCCCCTCCAGTATCTATCCCTCCAGTATCTATCCCCCTCTATTGTCTATCCCCTCTATTGTCTATCCCCTCTAGTGTCTATCCCTCCAGTATCTATCCCCTCTAGTATCTATCCCTCTAGTATCTATCCCCTCTAGTATCTATCCCCCTCTATTATCTATACCCCTCCAGTTGTCAAGCCCTCCAGTATCTATCCCCCTCCAGTATCTATCCCCTTCCAGTATCTATCCCCCTTCCAGTATCCATACCCTCCAGTATCTATCCCTCCAGTATCTATCCCCTTCCAGTATTCATACCCCTCCAGTATCCATACCCCTCCAGTATCCATACCCTTCCAGTATCTATCCCCTCTAGTATCTATCCCCTCTAGTGTCTATCCCCTCCAGTATCCATACCCCTCCAGTATCCATACCCCTCCAGTATCTATCCCCTTCCAGTATCTATCCCCCTCCAGTATCTATCCCCCTCCAGTATCTATCCCCCTCCAGTATCTATCCCCCTCCAGTATCTATTACCCTCCAGTATCTATTCCCCTTCCAGTATCTATCCCCCTCCAGTATCTATTACCCTCCAGTATCTATTACCCTCCAGTATCTATCCCCCTCCAGTATCTATCTCCCTCCAGTATCCAAGCCCTCCAGTATCTATGCCCATCCAGTATCTATCCCCCTCCAGTTTTCAAGCCCTCCAGTATCTATCCCCCTCCAGTGTCCGTACCCCTCCAGTGTCCGTACCCCTCCAGTGTCCGTACCCCTCCAGTATCCGTACCCCTCCAGTATCCGTACCCCTCCAGTATCTATCCCCCTCCAGTATCTATCCCTCCAGTATCTATCCCCTCCAGTATCTATCCCCTCCAGTTTTCAAGCCCTCCAGTATCTATCCCCTCCAGTATCTATCCCTCCAGTTTTCATTCCCTCCAGTATCTATCCCCTCCAGTATCTATCCCCTCCAGTATCTATCCCCTTCCAGTATCTATCCCCCTTCCAGTATCTATCCCCCCATTGTCTATCCCCTCTAGTGTCTATCCCCCTCTAGTAGCTATCCCCTCTAGTATCTATCCCTCAAGTATCTATCCCCTCTAGTATCTATCCCCTCTAGTATCTATCCCCTCTATTATCTATACCCTCCAGTTGTCAAGCCCTCCAGTATCTATCCCTCCAGTATCTATCCCCTCCATTATCTATCCCCTCTTGTATCTATCCCCTTCCAGTATCCATACACCTCCAGTATTTATCCTCCTCTAGTATATATCCCCTCTATTATCTATCCCCTCTTGTATCTATCCCCTTCCAGTATCCATACACCTCCAGTATCTATCCCCTCTAGTATCTATCCCTCCAGTATCTATCCCTCCAGTATCTATACCCTCTAGTATCTATCCCCCTTCCAGTATCTATCCCCCTTCCAGTATCTATCCCCCTTCCAGTATCTATCTCCCTTCCCGTATCCTTACCCCTCCAGTATCTATCCCCCTTCCAGTATCTATCCCCCTCTAGTATCTATCCCCCTTCCAGTATCCATACCGCTCCAGTATCCATACCCCTCCAGTATCCATACCCCTCCAGTATCCATACCCCTCTAGTATTTATCCCCTTCCAGTTGTCAAGTCCTCCAGTATCTATCTCCCTCCAGTATCTATCCCCCTCCAGTGTTCAAACCCTCCAGTATCTATCCCCCTCTAGTATCTATCCCCCTCTAGTATCTATCCCCCTCCAGTTGTCAAGCCCTCCAGTATCTATCCCCCTCCCGTTTTCAAGCCCTACAGTATTTATTCCCTTCCAGTATCTATCCCCCTCCAGTATCCATACCCCTCCAGTATCTATCCCCCTCTAGTATCTATCCCTCTTCCAGTATCTATCCCCTTCTAGTGTCTATCCCCCTCCAGTATCTATTCCCCTCCAGTATCTATCCCCTCTAGTATCTATCCCCCTCTAGTATCTATCCCCCTCTAGTATCTATCCCCCTCCAGTTGTCAAGCCCTCCAGTATCTATCCCCCTCCAGTATCTATCCCCCTCTAGTATCTATCCCCCTTCCAGTATCCATACCCTCCAGTATCCATACCCTCCAGTATCTATCCCCTCTAGTATCTATCCCCTCTAGTATCTATCCCCTCTAGTATCTATCCCCTCTAGTGTCTATCCCCTCCATTATCTATCCCCCTCTAGTATCCATACCCCTCCAGTATCCATACCCTCCAGTATCTATCCCCTTCCAGTATCTATCCCCCTCCAGTTTTCATGCCCTCCAGTATCTATCCCCCTCTAGTATCTATCCCCCTCTAGTGTTTATCCCCCTCCAGTATCTATCCCCATCCAGTATCTATTTTCCCCTCCAGTTGTCAAGCCCTCCGGTGTCTATCGCCCTCCAGTATCTATCCCCTCCAGTATCTATCCCCTCCAGTATCTATCCCCCTCAGTATCTATCCCCCTCTAGTATCTATCCCCCTCTAGTATCTATCCCCCTTCCAGAGTGTATGTTTTCTTCTCAAGATTTGAATCAGACAACTTTGTGTCGGAAGTAAAACAAATGGAAGCATCATTACAAATGTTTGAGAGGGTTGTTGTTAAACAGTCTGATGTTTTAAAGTTGTTCAGGGGATGTAATGCATACAAAAGCCCAGGCCCAGACAAAATAAGTGGACATGTGTTAAAGCACTGTGCTGAACAATTGGCCGGTGTTTTTACAGACATTTTCCAATTCTCACTCGACCAGCAACACGTGCCAGTATTGTGGAAAAACTCAATAATTATACCAATTCCTAAAGCATCGAATCCCGCTGTGCTGAATGACTACCGCCCTGTTGCCTTGACATCCTTAGTAATGAAATGCCTTGAGAAAATTGTGAAAAGTCATATTCTCAGTGTCACCCAGAAGCTTCTCGACCCATTTCAGTTTGCCTATCAGCCTAGCAGAGGAGTTGATGATGCCATTCTTACTCTCCTTAACATGGTCTATAGACATCTAGAGGGTGCCAAATCCCATGTCAGGGTTCTGTTTGTTGACTTTTCTTCTGCCTTCAACACAATCCAGCCTTACATTCTGGCACAGAGACTCATTCGGGACTTCTCCTTAGATGGGGGGCTGGTTTTGTGGCTGTTGGACTTCCTGAGCCAACGCTCACAGCGAGTCAAAATAGGTCCCCACGTGTCAGACATACGTAATACCAACACAGGTTCTCCTCAGGGATGTGTTTTGTCCCCACTCCTGTACATCTTGTACACAAATAGTTGTACTAGTTCCCATCCTGACAGACACCTCGTTAAGTTCGCTGATGACACTGCCTTGATCAGCCTGTTGCATGATGACGAGGAACACCATGGCCCGGTCCTAGATGACTTTGTAGAGTGGTGTGAGAAATCACACTTGGTCCTCAATACCAACAAGACTAAAGAGATGTCCATAGACTTCAGGAAGCGTATAACACCTACCTCTGCAACATCTATCAGAGGTCAGAATATAGAGGTTGTAGAGGAATATAAATATCTGGGTGTCCTCTTGGACAACAAGCTTCAGTGGAGTAAATGTACAGACCTGATCTACAAAAAGAGCCAACAGAGACTGTACTTTCTCAAAAAGCTGGGATCTTTTAATGTTGACTGCACTATACTGACTCTGTTCTACAAATCTTTCATTGAGAGTATTTTAACTTTTTGTATTGTTTGTTGGTTTGGCAATGCCACTATCAGCCAGAGAAATATGCTGAGAAGGATTATTACAACAGCAAGCAAGGTACTTGGAGGCAAACAGACAGGCCTGGATGAGATCTTTAAGGTCAGGGCCCTCCGTAAGGCTCATAAAATCATTTTAGACCCAAGTCACCCCTTGTACCTGGACTTTGAACTACTCCTCTGGGCAGGTATAGGGCACCCTCAGCAGGAAAAACAGAACTAGACAATCATTTGTGCCAGGTGTGATATCCCTCCTAAATAGCTCGGGTTAATGTTCTATCTTCTTTTATTATTAACATATATTTTTATGGTATGTAACTGTTATGAATGTTGTATTGTGAATTTGTTTTGTATTTAAACGCCACTTTAAAATGTGTACATGACACTGCAACAAAATTTCCCCATGGGGATAATAAAGTCAGTATGGTATGGTAGTATCTATCCCCCTCCAGTATCTATCCCCATCTAGTATCTATCCCCCTCCAGTTGTCAAGCCCTCCAGTATCTATCGCCCTCCAGTATCTATCCCCCTCCAGTATCCAAGCCCTCCAGTATCTATCCCCCTCCAGTATCTATCCCCCTCCAGTATCTATCCCCCTCCAGTATCTATCCCCATCCAGTATCTATCCCCCTCCAGTTGTCAAGCCCTCCGGTATCTATCGCCCTCCAGTATCTAATGCCCTCCAGTATCCAAGCCCTCCAGTATCTATCCCCTCTAGTATCTATCCCCTCTAGTGTCTATCCCTCCAGTATCTATCCCTCCAGTATCTATCCCCATCCAGTATCTATCCCTCCAGTTGTCAAGCCCTCCAGTATCTATCGCCTCCAGTATCTATCGCCTCCAGTATCTATCGCCTCCAGTATCCAAGCCCTCCAGTATCTATCCCCTCCAGTATCTATCCTCTCCAGTATCTATCCCCTTCCAGTATCTATCCCCTCTAGTATCTATCCCCCTTCCAGTATCCATACCCTTCCAGTATCTATCCCCCCTCCAGTATCTATCCCCCTTCCAGTATCTATCCCCTCCAGTATCCATACCCCTCTAGTATCTCTTCCCCTCTAGTTTCTATCCCCCTCTAGTATCTATCCCCCTCTAGTGTTTATCCCCCTCCAGTATCCATAACCCTCCAGTATCTATACCCCTCTAGTATCCATACCCCTCTAGTATTTATCCACTTCCAGTTGTCAAGCCCTCCAGTATCTATCCCCCTCCAGTATCTATACCCCTCCAGTATCTATCCCCTTCTAGTATCTATCCCCCTTCCAGTATCTATCCCCTTCCAGTATCCATACCCCTCCAGTATCTATCCCCCTTCCAGTATCTATCCCCCTCCAGTTTTCATGCCCTCCAGTATCTATCCCCCTCTAGTGTCTATCCCCCTCTAGTGTCTATCCTCCTCTAGTGTCTATCCCCCTCCAGTATCTATCCCCCTCCAGTATCTATCCCTATCCTGTATCTATCCCCCTCCAGTTGTCAAGCCCTCCGGTATCTATCGCCCTCCAGTATCTATCCCCCTGCAGTATCCAAGCCCTCCAGTATCTATCCCCCTCCAGTATCTATCCCCCTCTAGTATATATCCCTCTCTAGTATGTATCCCCCTCTAGTATCTATCCCCCTCTAGTATCTATCCCCCTTCCAGTATCTATCCCCCTTCCAGTATCCATACCCCTCCAGTATCTATCCCCCTTCCAGTATCTATCCCCATCTAGTATCTATCCCCCTTCCAGTATTCATATCCCTCCAGTATCCATACCCCTCCAGTATCTAGCCCCTCTAGTATCTATCCCCCTTCCAGTATCTATCCCCCTCTAGTATCTATCCCCCTCCAGTATCCATAACCCTCCAGTATCTATACCCCTCTAGTATCCATACCCCTCTAATATTTATCCCCTTCCAGTTGTCAAGTCCTCCAGTATCTATCCCCCTCCAGTTTTCAAGCCCTCCAGTATCTATCCCCCTCCAGTATCTATCCCCCTCTAGTATCTATCCCCCTCTAGTATCTATCCCCTTCCAGTATCTATCTCCTTTCCAGTATCTATCCCCTCTAGTATCTATCCCCTCTAGTATCTATCCCCTCTAGTATCTATCCCCCTCTAGTATCTATCCCCTTCCAGTATCTATCCCCTCCAGTATCTATCCCCTCCAGTTTTCAAGCCCTCCAGTATCTATCCCCTCCAGTATCTATCCCCTCTAGTATCTATCCCCTCCAGTTGTCAAGCCCTCCAGTATCTATCCCCTCCAGTATCCATACCCCTCCTGTATCTATCCCCTCCTGTATCTATCCCCTCCAGTATCTATCCCCTCCTGTATCTATCCCCTCCAGTATCTATCCCCTCCAGTATCTATCCCCCTCCCAGTATCTATCCCCTCTATTGTCTATCCCCTCTAGTGGCTATCCCCCTCCAGTATCTATCCCCTCTAGTAGCTGTCCCCCTCTAGTATCTATCCCCTCTAGTATCTATCCCCCTCTAGTATCTATCCCACTCTATTATCTATACCCCTCCAGTTGTCAAGCCCTCCAGTATCTATCCCCCTCCAGTATCTATCCCCCGCCAGTGTTCAAACCCTCCAGTATCTATCCCCTCCAGTATCTATCCCCTCCAGTATCTATCCCCTCTCCAGTATCTATCCCCTCTAGTATCTATCCCCTCCAGTTGTCAAGCCCTCCAGTATCTATCCCCTCCAGTATCTATCCCTCCCGCTTTCAAGCCCTACAGTATTTATTCCCTTCCAGTATCTATCCCCTCTCCAGTATCCATACCCTCCAGTATCTATCCCCCTCTAGTATCTATCCCTCTTCCAGTATCTATCCCCTTCTAGTATCTATCCCCTCTAGTGTCTATTCCCTCCAGTATCTATCCCCTCTAGTATCTATCCCCCTCTAGTATCTATCCCCTCCAGTTGTCAAGCCCTCCAGTATCTATCCCTCCAGTATCTATCCCCTCTAGTATCTATCCCCTTCCAGTATCCATACCCTCCAGTATCCATACACCTCCAGTATCTATCCCCTCTAGTATCTATCCCCTCTAGTATCTATCCCCTCTAGTATCTATCCCCTCTAGTGTCTATCCCTCCAGTATCTATCCCCTCTAGTATCCATACCTCCAGTATCCATACCCTCCAGTATCTATCCCCTTCCAGTATCTATCCCTCCAGTTTTCATGCCCTCCAGTATCTATCCCCTCTAGTATCTATCCCCTCTAGTGTTATCCCCCTCCAGTATCTATCCCCATCCAGTATCTATTTTCCCCTCCAGTTGTCAAGCCCTCCGGTGTCTATCGCCCTCCAGTATCTATCCCCCTCCAGTATCTATCCCCTCCAGTATCTATCCCCTCCAGTATCTATCCCCTCCAGTTGTCAAGCCCTCCAGTATCTATCCCCTCCAGTATCCAAGCCCTCCAGTATCTATCCCTCCAGTATCTATCCCCTCAGTATCTATCCCCTCTAGTATCTATCCCCTCTAGTATCTATCCCCCTTCCAGTATCTATCCCCTCCAGTATCTATCCCCATCTAGTATCTATCCCCCTCCAGTTGTCAAGCCCTCCAGTATCTATCGCCCTCCAGTATCTATTCCCCTCCAGTATCCAAGCCCTCCAGTATCTATCCCCCTCCAGTATCTATCCCCCTCCAGTATCTATCCCCATCCAGTATCTATCCCCCTCCAGTTGTCAAGCCCTCCGGTATCTATCGCCCTCCAGTATCTAATGCCCTCCAGTATCCAAGCCCTCCAGTATCTATCCCCCTCTAGTATCTATCCCCCTCTAGTGTCTATCCCCCTCTAGTGTCTATCCCCCTCCAGTATCTATCCCTCCAGTATCTATCCCCTCCAGTATCTATCCCCATCCAGTATCTATCCCCCTCCAGTTGTCAAGCCCTCCGGTATCTATCGCCCTCCAGTATCTATCTCCCTCCAGTATCCAAGCCCTCCAGTATCTATCCCCCTCCAGTATCTATCCCCTTCCAGTATCTATCCCCTCTAGTATCTATCCCCCTTCCAGTATCCATACCCTTCCAGTATCTATCCCCTCCAGTATCTATCCCCTTCCAGTATCTATACCCTCCAGTATCCATACCCCTCTAGTATCTCTTCCTCTAGTTTCTATCCCCTCTAGTATCTATCCCCTCTAGTGTTTATCCCCCTCCAGTATCCATAACCCTCTAGTATCTATACCCCTCTAGTATCCATACCCCTCTAGTATTTATCCCCTTCCAGTTTTCAAGCCCTCCAGTATCTATCCCCCTCCAGTATCCATACCCCTCCAGTATCTATCCCCTTCTAGTATCTAGCCCCCTTCCAGTATCTATCCCCCTCTAGTATCTATCCCCCTTCCAGTATCCATACCCCTCCAGTATCTATCCCCCTTCCAGTATCTATCCCCCTCCAGTTTTCATGCCCTCTAGTATCTATCCCCCTCTAGTATCTATCACCCTCCAGTATCTATCGCCCTCCAGTATCTATCCCCCTCCAGTATCTATCCCCATCCAGTATCTATCCCCCTCCAGTTGTCAAGCCCTCCGGTATCTATCGCCCTCCAGTATCTATCTCCCTCCAGTATCCAAGCCCTCCAGTATCTATCCCCCTCCAGTATCTATCCCCCTCTAGTATCTATCCCTCTCTAGTATGTATCCCCCTCTAGTATCTATCCCCCTCCAGTTGTCAAGCCCTCCAGTATCTATCCCCCTCCAGTATCTATCCCCCTCCAGTATCTATCCCCTTCCAGTATCTATCCCCCTCTAGTATCTATCCACCTTCCAGTATCTATCCCCCTCCAGTATCTATCCCCTCCAGTATCTATCCCCTCTAGTATCTATCCCCTTCCAGTATCCATACCCTTCCAGTATCTATCCCTCCAGTATCTATCCCCTCCAGTATATATCCCCTTCCAGTATCTATCCCCCTTTCAGTATCTATTCCCCTTCCAGTATCCATACCCCTCCAGTATCTATCCCCCTCTAGTATCTATCCCCCTTCCAGTATTCATACCCCTCCAGTATCCATACCCCTCCAGTATCTATCCCCCTCTAGTATCTATCCCCTTCTAGTGTCTATCCCCCTCCAGTATCCATACCCCTCTAGTATTTATCCCCTTCCAGTTGTCAAGTCCTCCAGTATCTATCCCTCCAGTATCTATCCCCTCCAGTTTTCAAGCCCTCCAGTATCTATCCCCTCCAGTATCTATCCCCTCTAGTATCTATCCCCTCCAGTTGTCAAGCCCTCCAGTATCTATCCCCCTCCAGTATCTATCCCCCTCCAGTTTTCAAGCCCTACAGTATTTATTCCCTTCCAGTATCTATCCCCCTCCAGTATCTATCCCCCTCTAGTATCTATCCTCCTTCCTGTATCTATCCCCTTCTAGTATTTATCCCCTCTAGTGTCTATTCCCCTCAGGTATCTATCCCCCTCTAGTGTCTATCCCCTCTAGTATCTATCCCCTCTAGTATCTATCCCTCTAGTATCTATCCCCTCCAGTTGTCAAGCCCTCCAGTATCTATCCCCTCCAGTATCTATCCCCTCTAGTATCTATCCCCTTCCAGTATCCATACCCCTCCAGTATCCATACACCTCCAGTATCCATACACCTCCAGTATCTATCCCCCTCTAGTATATATCCCCCTCTAGTATCTATCCCCCTCTAGTATCTATCCTCCTTCCAGTATCTATCCCCTTCTAGTATCTATCCCCCTCTAGTGTCTATTCCCCTCCAGTATCTATCCCCTCTAGTATCTATACCCTCTAGTATCTATCCCTCCAGTATCTATCCCCTCTAGTATCTATCCCCCTTCCAGTATCCATACACCTCCAGTATCCATACACCTCCAGTATCTATCCCCCTCTAGTATATATCCCCCTCCAGTATCCATACCCCTCCAGTATCTATCCCCTTCTAGTGTCTATCCCCCTTCCAGTATCTATCCCCCTCTAGTATCTATCCCCCTTCCAGTATCCATACCCCTCCAGTATCTATCCCCTTCCAGTATCTATCCCTCCAGTTTTCATGCCCTCCAGTATCTATCCCCCTCCTGTATCTATCCCCCTCTAGTATCTATCCCCCTTCCAGTATCCATACCCCTCCAGTATCTATCCCCATCCAGTATCTATCCCCTCCAGTATCTATCCCCATCCAGTATCTATCCCCCTCCAGTTGTCAAGCCCTCCGGTATCTATCGCCCTCCAGTATCTATCCCCCTCCAGTATCTATCCCCCTCCAGTATCTATCCCCATCCAGTATCTATCCCCCTCCAGTTGTCAAGCCCTCCAGTATCTATCGCCCTCCAGTATCCAAGACCTCCAGTATCTATCCCCCTCCAGTATCTATCCCCCTCTAGTATCTATCCCCCTTCCAGTATCTATCCCCCTCTAGTATCTATCGCCTCCAGTATCTATCCCCCTCCAGTATCCAAGCCCTCCAGTATCTATTCTCCTCCTGTATCTATCCCCTCTAGTATCTATCCCCTCTAATGTCTATCCCCTCCAGTATCTATCCCCTCCAGTATCTATCCCCTCTCCAGTTGTCATAACCTCCAGTATCTATTGCCCTCCAGTATCTATCCCCTCCAGTATCCAAGCCCTCCAGTATCTATCCCCTCCAGTATCTATCCCCTCCAGTATCTATCCCCTCTAGTATCTATCCCCCTCTAGTATCTATCCCCCTCTAGTATCTATCCCCCTCCAGTTGTCAAGCCCTCCAGTATCTATCCCCCTCTAGTATCTATCCCCCTTCCAGTATCCATACACCTCCAGTATCTATCCCCCTCTAGTATCTATCCCCTCTAGTATCTATCCCCTCCAGTTTTCAAGCCCTCCAGTATCTATCCCCCTCCAGTATCCATACCCCTCCAGTATCTATCCCCTTCTAGTATCTATCCCCCTTCCAGTATCTATCCCCCTCTAGTATCTATCCCCCTTCCAGTATCCACACCCCTCCAGTATCTATCCCCCTTCCAGTATCTATCCCCCTCCCGTTTTCATGCCCTCCAGTATTTATCCCCTCTAGTATCTATTTTCCCTCCAGTGTCTATCCCCCTCCAGTATCTATCCCCATCCAGTTTCTAACCCCCTCCAGTTGTGAAGCCCTCCGGTATCTATCGCCCTCCAGTATCTATCCCCTCCAGTATCTATCCCCCTCCAGTATCTATCTCCATCCAGTATCTATCCCCCTCCAGTTGTCAAGCCCTCCGGTATCTATTGCCCTCCAGTATCTATCCCCCTCCAGTATCCAAGCCCTCCAGTATCTATCCCCCTCCAGTATCTATCCCCCTCTAGTATCTATCCCCCTCTAGTGTCTATCCCCTCCAGTATCTATCCCTCCAGTATCTATCCCCTCCAGTTGTCAAGCCCTCCAGTATCTATCGCCCTCCAGTATCTATCCCTCCAGTATCCAAGCCCTTCAGTATCTATCCCTCCAGTATCTATCCCCTCCAGTATCTATCCCCTCTAGTATCTATCCCCTCTAGTATCTATCCCCTCCAGTATCTATCCCCTCCAGTATCTATCCCCCTCCAGTATCTATCCCCCTCCAGTATCTATCCCCATCCAGTATCTATCCCCCTCCAGTTGTCAAGCCCTCCGGTATCTATCGCCCTCCAGTATCTATCCCCCTCCAGTATCCAAGCCCTCCAGTATCTATCCCCCTCCAGTGTCTATCCCCCTCTAATGTCTATCCCTCCAGTATCTATCCCCATCCAGTATATTTACCCCTCCAGTATCCATACCCTCTAGTATCTATCCCCTCTAGTATCTATCCCCCTCTAGTGTATATATCCCTCCAGTATCCAAGCCCTCCAGTATCTATACCCCTCTAGTATCTATCCCCTCCAGTATCTATCCCCTCTAGTATCTATCCCCCTTCCAGTATCCATACACCTCCAGTATCCATACACCTCCAGTATCTATCCCCCTCTAGTATATATTCCCCTCCAGTTTTCAAGCCCTCCAGTATCTATCCCCCTCCAGTATCCATACCCCTCCAGTATCTATCCCCTTCTAGTGTCTATCCCCTTCCAGTATCTATCCCCCTCTAGTATCTATCCCCCTTCCAGTATCCATACCCTCCAGTATCTATCCCCCTCCAGTATCTATCCCCATCCAGTATCTATCCCCCTCCAGTTGTCAAGCCCTCCGGTATCTATCGCCCTCCAGTATCTATCCCCCTCCAGTATCCAAGCCCTCCAGTATCTATCCCCTCCAGTGTCTATCCCCTCTAGTATCTATCCCCTCTAATGTCTATCCCCCTCCAGTATCTATCCCCATCCAGTATATTTACCCCTCCAGTATCCATACCCCTCTAGTATCTATCCCCCTCTAGTGTATATATCCCTCCAGTATCCAAGCCCTCCAGTATCTATACCCCTCTAGTATCTATCCCCCTCCAGTATCTATCCCCCTCTAGTATCTATCCCCCTTCCAGTATCCATACACCTCCAGTATCCATACACCTCCAGTATCTATCCCCCTCTAGTATATATTCCCCTCCAGTTTTCAAGCCCTCCAGTATCTATCCCCCTCCAGTATCCATACCCCTCCAGTATCTATCCCCTTCTAGTGTCTATCCCCCTTCCAGTATCTATCCCCCTCTAGTATCTATCCCCCTTCCAGTATCCATACCCCTCCAGTATCTATCCCCTTCCAGTATCTATCCCCCTCCAGTTTTCATGCCCTCCAGTATCTATCCCCCTCCTGTATCTATCCCCCTCTAGTATCTATCCCCCTTCCAGTATCCATACCCCTCCAGTATCTATCCCCATCCAGTATCTATCCCCTCCAGTTGTCAAGCCCTCCGTATCTATCGCCCTCCAGTATCTATCCTCCAGTATCTATCCCTCCAGTATCTATCCCCATCCAGTATCTATCCCCCTCCAGTTGTCAAGCCCTCCAGTATCTATCGCCCTCCAGTATCCAAGACCTCCAGTATCTATCCCCTCCAGTATCTATCCCCTCTAGTATCTATCCCCCTTCCAGTATCTATCCCCCTCTAGTATCTATCGCCCTCCAGTATCTATCCCCCTCCAGTATCCAAGCCCTCCAGTATCTATTCCCCTCCTGTATCTATCCCCCTCTAGTATCTATCCCCCTCTAATGTCTATCCCCCTCCATTATCTATCCCCCTCCAGTATCTATCCCCTCCAGTTGTCATAACCTCCAGTATCTATTGCCCTCCAGTATCTATCCCCCTCCAGTATCCAAGCCCTCCAGTATCTATCCCCTCCAGTATCTATCCCCTCCAGTATCTATCCCCTCTAGTATCTATCCCCTCTAGTATCTATCCCCTCTAGTATCTATCCCCTCTAGTATCTATCCCCTCCAGTTGTCAAGCCCTCCAGTATCTATCCCCTCTAGTATCTATCCCCTTCCAGTATCCATACACCTCCAGTATCTATCCCCTCTAGTATCTATCCCCTCTAGTATCTATCCCCTCCAGTTTTCAAGCCCTCCAGTATCTATCCCTCCAGTATCCATACCCTCCAGTATCTATCCCCTTCTAGTATCTATCCCCTTCCAGTATCTATCCCCTCTAGTATCTATCCCCTTCCAGTATCCACACCCCTCCAGTATCTATCCCCCTTCCAGTATCTATCCCCTCCCGTTTTCATGCCCTCCAGTATTTATCCCCCTCTAGTATCTATTTTCCCTCCAGTGTCTATCCCCCTCCAGTATCTATCCCCATCCAGTTTCTAACCCCCTCCAGTTGTGAAGCCCTCCGGTATCTATCGCCCTCCAGTATCTATCCCCTCCAGTATCTATCCCCTCCAGTATCTATCTCCATCCAGTATCTATCCCCTCCAGTTGTCAAGCCCTCCAGGTATCTATTGCCCTCCAGTATCTATCCCTCCAGTATCCAAGCCCTCCAGTATCTATCCCCTCCAGTATCTATCCCCTCTAGTATCTATCCCCTCTAGTGTCTATCCCCTCCAGTATCTATCCCCTCCAGTATCTATCCCCTCCAGTTGTCAAGCCCTCCAGTATCTATCGCCCTCCAGTATCTATCCCCCTCCAGTATCCAAGCCCTTCAGTATCTATCCCTTCCAGTATCTATCCCCTCTAGTATCTATCCCCTCTAGTATCTATCCCTCCAGTATCTATCCCCTCCAGTATCTATCCCCATCCAGTATCTATCCCCTCCAGTTGTCAAGCCCTCCGGTATCTATCACCCTCCAGTATCTATCCCCCTCCAGTATCCAAGCCCTCCAGTATCTATCCCCCTCCAGTGTCTATCCCCCTCTAGTATCTATCCCCCTCTAATGTCTATCCCCCTCCAGTATCTATCCCCATCCAGTATATTTACCCCTCCAGTATCCATACCCCTCTAGTATCTATCCCCCTCTAGTATCTATCCCCCTCTAGTGTATATATATCCCTCCAGTATCCACGCCCTCAGTATCTATCCCCCTCCAGTATCTATCCCCCTCCAGTATCTATCCCCCTCTAGTATCTATCCCCCTCTAGTATCTATCCCCATCCAGTGTTTATCCCCCTCCAGTTGTCAATCCCTCCAGTATCTATCGCCCTCCAGTATCTATCCCCCTCCAGTATCCAAGCCCTCCAGTATCCAGCCCTCCAGTATCTATCCCCCTCCAGTATCCATAACCCTCCAGTATCTATACCCCTCTAGTATCCATCCCCCTCTAGTATTTATCCCCTTCCAGTTGTCAAGCCCTCCAGTATCTATCCCCCTCCAGTATCTATCCCCTTCCAGTTTTCATGCCCTCCAGTATCTATCCCCCTCCAGTGTCTATCCCCCTCCAGTTTTCAAGCCCTCCAGTATATATCCCCTCCAGTATATATATTTCCCCTCCAGTATCTACCGCCCTCCAGTATCTACCGCCCTCCAGTATCTATCCCTCCAGTATCTATCCCCTCCAGTGTCCTGTACTCTCCAGGATCTATCCCTCCAGTATCCATACCCTCCAGTATCCATACCCTCCAGTATCTATCCCCCTTCCAGTTTCTATCCCCTTCCAGTATCTATCCCCTCTAGTGTCTATCCCCTCCAGTATCCATACCCCTCCAGTATCTATCCCCTCCAGTATCTATCCCCCTCCAGTATCCATACCCCTCCAGTATCTATCCCCTCTAGTATCTATCCCCTCCAGTATCCTTACCCTCCAGTATCTATCCCCTCTAGTATCTATCCCCTTCCAGTATCTATCCCCTCTAGTATCTTTCCCCTCCAGTATCTTTCCCCTTCCAGTATCTTTCCCCCTTCCAGTATCTATCCCCTCTAGTATCTATCCCTCTAGTATCTATCCTCCAGTATCCATACCCCTCCAGTATCTATACCCCTCTAGTATCCATACCCCTCTAGTATCTATTCCCGTCCAGTTGTCAAGCCCTCCAGTATCTATCACCCTCCAGTATCTATCCCCTCCAGTATCTATCCCCCTCCAGTATCTATTCCCCTCCAGTTTTCAAGCCCTCCAGTGTCTATCCCCCTCCAGTATCTATCCCCCTCCAGTTTTCAAGCCCTTCAGTATCTATCCCCTCCAGTATCTATCCCCTCCAGTATCTATCCCCTCCAGTATCTATCCCCTCCAGTATCTATCCCCTCCAGTATCTACCGCCCTCCAGTATCTACCGCCCTCCAGTATCCATCCCCTCCAGTATCTATCCCCCTCCAGTATCTATCCCCTCCAGTATCTATCCCCTCCAGTATCTATCCCCTCTAGTATCTATCCCCTCTAGTATGTATCCCTCTAGTACTTTTTATGTTTTTATGTTTTTATTTCACTTTTATTTAACCAGTTAGGCAAGTTGAGAACAAGTTCTAATTTACATCTGCGACCTTGCCAAGATAAAGCAAAGCAGTTCGGCACATACAACAACACAGAGTTTCACATGGAGTAACATACAGTCAATAATACAGTAGAAAAAACAAATCTATATACAATGTGTGCAAATGAGGTAGGATAAGGAAGGTAAGGCATTAAATAGGCTTGTATCTATCCCCCTCCAGTATCTATCCCCATCCAGTATCTATCCCCCACCAGTATCTATCCCCATCCAGTATCTATCCCCCACCAGTATGTACCGCCCTCCAGTATCTATCCCCCTCAGTATCTGTCCCCCTCCAGTGTCCGTAGCCCTCCAGGATCTATCCCCCTCCAGGATCTCTCCCCCTCCAGGATCTATCCCCCTCCAGGATCTATCCCTCCAGTATCTATCCCCGTCCAGTATCTATCCCCTTCCAGTATCTATCCCCTTCCAGTATCTATCCCCTTCCAGTATCTTTCCCCCTCTAGTATCTTTCCCCTCTAGTATCTATCCCTGTAGTATCTATCCCCTTCCAGTATCCATACCCCTCCAGTATCCATACCCTCCAGTATCTATCCCCTTCCAGTATCTATCCCCCTCTAGTATTTATCCCCCTCTAGTATTTATCCCCTCTAGTGTCTATCCCTCCAGTATCTATCCCCTCCAGTATCTATCCCCTCCAGTATCCTTACCCTCCAGTATCTATCCCCTCTAGTATCTATCCCCTTCCAGTATCTATCCCCTCTAGTATCTTTCCCTCCAGTATCTATCCCCTTCCAGTATCTATCCCCTCCAGTATCTATCCCCCTTCCAGTATCTATCCCCCTCTAGTATCTATCCCCCTCCAGTATCCATACCCCTCCAGTATCTATACCCCTCTAGTATCCATACCCCTCTAGTATCTATTCCCCTCCAGTTTTCAAGCCCTCCAGTGTCTATCCCCCTCCAGTATCTATCCCCCTCCAGTTTTCAAGCCCTTCAGTATCTATCCCCCTCCAGTATCTATCTCCCTCCAGTATCTATCCCCCTCCAGTATCTATCTCCCTCCAGTATCTATCCCCCTCCAGTATCTACCGCCCTCCAGTATCCATCCCCTCCAGTATCCACCGCCCTCCAGTATCCATCCCCCTCCAGTATCCATCCCCCTCCAGTATCTATCCCCTCCAGTATCTATCCCCTCCAGTATCTATCCCCCTCCAGTATCTATCCCCCTCTAGTATCTATCCCCCTCTAGTATCTATCCCCCTCTAGTACTTTTTTATGTTTTTTTATGTTTTTTTATTTCACTTTTATTTAACCAGTTAGGCAAGTTGAGAACAAGTTCTAATTTACATCTGCGACCTTGCCAAGATAAAGCAAAGCAGTTCGGCACATACAACAACACAGAGTTTCACATGGAGTAACATACAGTCAATAATACAGTAGAAAAAACAAATCTATATACAATGTGTGCAAATGAGGTAGGATAAGGAAGGTAAGGCATTAAATAGGCTTGTATCTATCCCCCTCCAGTATCTATCCCCATCCAGTATCTATCCCCCACCAGTATGTACCGCCCTCCAGTATCTATCCCCCTCAGTATCTGTCCCCCTCCAGTGTCCGTAGCCCTCCAGGATCTATCCCCCTCCAGGATCTCTCCCCCTCCAGGATCTATCCCCCTCCAGGATCTATCCCCCTCCAGTATCTATCCCCCGTCCAGTATCTATCCCCCTTCCAGTATCTATCCCCTTCCAGTATCTATCCCCTTCCAGTATCTTTCCCCCTCTAGTATCTTTCCCTCTAGTATCTATCCCCTGTAGTATCTATCCCCTTCCAGTATCCATACCCTCCAGTATCCATACCCCTCCAGTATCTATCCCCTCCAGTATCTATCCCCTCCAGTATCTATCCCCTCCAGTATCTATCCCCTCCAGTATCTATCCCCTTCCAGTATCTATCCCCCTTCCAGTATCTATCCTCCAGTATCTATCCTCCAGTATCTATCCCCTCTAGTATCTATCCCCTCTAGTATCTATCCCCCTCTAGTACTTTTTTATGTTTTTTTATGTTTTTTTATTTCACTTTTATTTAACCAGTTAGGCAAGTTGAGAACAAGTTCTAATTTACATCTGCGACCTTGCCAAGATAAAGCAAAGCAGTTCGGCACATACAACAACACAGAGTTTCACATGGAGTAACATACAGTCAATAATACAGTAGAAAAAACAAATCTATATACAATGTGTGCAAATGAGGTAGGATAAGGAAGGTAAGGCAATAAATAGGCTTGTATCTATCCCCCTCCAGTATCTATCCCCCTCCAGTATCTATCCCCATCCAGTATCTACCGCCCTCCAGTATCTATCCCCCTCAGTATCTGTCCCCTCCAGTGTCCGTGAGTCCTCCAGGATCTATCCCCTCCAGGATCTCTCCCCTCCAGGATCTATCCCTCCAGGATCTATCCCCTCCAGTATCTATCCCCCCGCCCAGTATCTATCCCCTTCCAGTATCTATCCCCTTCCAGTATCTTTCCCCCTCTAGTATCTTTCCCCTCTAGTATCTATCCCCTCTAGTATCTATCCCCTCCAGTTTTCAAGCCCTCCAGTATCTATCCCCTCCAGTATCTATCCCCTCCAGTATCTATCCCCTCCAGTATCTATCCCCATCCAGTATCTATCCCCTCCAGTTGTCAAGCACTCCAGTATCTATCCCCTCCAGTATCTATCCCCATCCAGTATCTATTCCCCTCCAGTTTTCATGCCCTCCAGTATCTATCTCCCTCCAGTATCTATCTCCCTCCAGTATCCATACCCCTCCAGGATCTATCCCCCTCCAGTATCTTTCCCCCTCCAGTATCTATCCCCATCCAGTATCTATCCCCATCCAGTATCTATCCCCCTCCAGTTGTCAAGCCCTCCAGTATCTATCCCCCTCCAGTATCTATCTCCCTCCGGTATCTATCCCCATCCAGTATCTATCCCCCTCCAGTTGTCAAGCCCTCCAGTATCTATCCCCCTCCATTATCTAAGCCCTCCAGGATCTATCCCCCTCCGGTATCTATCCCCATCCAGTATCTATCCCCCTCCAGTTTTCATGCCCTCCAGTATCTATCCCCCTCCAGTATCTATCTCCCTCCAGTATCTATCTCCCTCCAGTATCCATACACCTCCAGGATCTATCCCCCTCCAGGATCTATCCCCCTCCAGTATCTATCCCCCTCCAGTATCTATCCCCCTTCCAGTACTCCTTTCTTCCATTCAGTGTGTTTGTTTCTGTGAAGTGAATGGCTCAGTGTTACAGCTCTTAGCTGGGTCAGTCAATACCCTTTTAACCCAGTTACCAGAAGCAATGCCAACTGCACACAGCTCTCTCTATCTGTCTCTCTGTCTCTCTCTCTCTGTGTGTGTGTGTGTGTGTGTGTGTGTGTGTGTGTGTGTGTGTGTGTGTGTGTGTGTGTGTGTGTGTGTGTGTGTGTGTGTGTGAGAATCACATCCAGCACATGACTTTGAGTGATTCCATTTTCCTCCTTAAGTGATTTAGTTCACCAGATGTTCATGCCCAGTGTGTGTGTGTTAGTCATGTGTGTGTGGGAAGTGCAACTCAAAATACAGGACATTTTCTCTCTGCTTCTGATTTTTGGACCAGGATGCAACAGCATAGGGAGACACACACACACACACACACAGACAGACACACTCTCTATCTTCATGTGTTAAACTAAATGAATCCTTTGTTCTCCTTCTCCCCTGTCTTTCTCTGGTCTGTTCCCGTTTCCCTGGTCCATTCCCTGTTGTCTGGGCTGTGTTTCTCTCTGTGTTCTTCCTGGGCCTCAGCCCACCTCGAGCATGAATGAGCTCATGCTGCTGACTCCACCCCTCCCTCTGATGTCATCATGGTCTTTCTACAGGAATGTTCTCTAACCCCGCCCCTCCAAAGTTCTTCTCCTCCCCTCCCCCTTTTCTCCCTGTTTCACTGTTTGGGTCTGGTCAGTGGAGCTGAGGGTCTGGTCAGTGGAGCTGAGGGTCTGGTCAGTGGAGCTGAGGGTCTGGCCAGTGGAGCTGAGGAAAGTGTTTCTCTCTGTCCCTACTCTCTTCTGTTGGTGTATTTTTGTGAGGAGGGCTCTTACATTGTCTTCACTTGGAACTATGCAGTTTGGTACACACACACACATACACAGATGCACACACATGCACACACACATACACCGGTGACATTCAAGAGGACTACACTGTCAGCTCATGGGTGAGTGTACCACTACAGTTGCTATGTATGACTGTGTGCTCTGTTTGTTGCCGCTGTATGTTTGTAGACAAGGCTTGTTTTTGTATATTTTAGATAAGTGTTTGTGTGTCGTGTGTGTATAAAATGTGAGAGGAAAAATGTGTTTGAGAGCTGTATTTGAGTGTGGTTCTAAAGGTTGTATTTGAGTGGGGTTCTGAGAGTTTTATTTGAGTGTGTTCTGAGAGTTGTATTTGAGTGTGGTTCTGAGAGTTGTATTTGAGTGTGGTTCTGAGAGTTGTATTTGAGTGTGGTTCTGAGAGTTGTATTTAAGTGTGGTTCTGAGACTTCTATTTGAGTGTGGTTCTGAGACTTCTATTTGAGTGTGGTTCTGAGAGTTGTATTTGAATGTGGTTCTGAGAGTTGTATTTGAGTGTGGTTCCGAGAGTTGTATTTGAGTGTGGTTCCGAGAGTTGTATTTGAGTGTGGTTCCGAGAGTTGTATTTGAGTGTGGTTCCGAGAGTTGTATTTGAGTGTGGTTCCGAGAGTTGTATTTGAGTGTGGTTCCGAGAGTTGTATTTGAGTGTGGTTCCGAGAGTTGTATTTGAGTGTGGTTCCGAGAGTTGTATTTGCGTAAGTGTGTTGAAGTGTGTAAATATGTGAGTTGGATGATTGAAATGGACTTCCTCTATGCTCAGCTGGAGGGAGACGTGTTTGAATAGTGTCCGAGTGTCCGAGTGTGTGTGTGTGTGTCCGTATTTGTGTGTGTGGTGCTGAAGCCAGACTTTGCTCTGTGTCCAGTAAGTACCGGGTCTGTGTGTGACTCCACGTGTTCTTTGGTCTGTGTCCAGTAAGTACCGGGTCTGTGTGTGACTCCATGTGTTCTTTGTTTGGTCATAGCCTCCCCTTTCTGAATGGACAGTCTTGTACGAGTCCGCTCCCTCTCCCACTCTGCTGAACTATGCTGATAGCATCTTATAGCACATCACGGCTAAATTACAGGGAACTGCCAAAATAAAGGAAAACACTTGAGTAAATTGAGCGATACTAAGTATATTGAAAGCAGATGCTTTCACACAGGTTAATTAAGCAATTAACATCTCATCATGCTTAAGAACATGTGTTAAAAATGCCCAGTTGTCCATTATTTTGGCTACCAGAGATCTCAGTGACTTTGGCTCTCTAAGGAGCATAAGGGGTTAAAGGGTGTGTGTCAGTCAGTCACCAGATCTCAACACAATTGAACACTTGTGGGAGATTCTGGAGCAGCGCCTGAGACAGAGTTTTCCACCACCATCAACAAAACACCAAATTCTTGAATTTCTTGATGAAGAATGGTGTCGCATCCCTCCAGTAGAGTTCCAGACACTTGTAGAATCTATGCCAAGGTGCATTGAAGCTCTTCTGGCGGCTCGTAGTGGCCCAACGTCCTGTTAAGACACTTCATGTTGGTGTTTCCTTTATTTTGGCAGTTACCTGTATGCCAGAATCTCATGGCACATCGCAGCTAAACTATATTAGCATCTTATAACACATTAACGCTAAACTATATTAGCATCTTATAACACATCACAGCTAAACTATGCTAGCATCTTATAGCACATCACTGCTAAACAATGTTAGCATCTTATAACACATCACAGCTAAACTATGCTAGCATCTTATAACACATCACAGCTAAACTATGTTAGCATCTTATAACACATCACAGCTAAACTATGTTAGCATCTTTTAACACATCACAGCTAAACTATGCTAGCATCGTATAGCACATCACAGCTAAACTATGATAGCATCTTATAACATATTAATGCTAAACTATGCTAGCATCTTATAACACATTAACGCCAAACTATGCTAGCATCTTATAACACATCACTGCTAAACTATGCTAGCATCTTATAGCACATCACAGCTAAACTATGCTAGCATCTTATAGCACATCACTGCTAAACTATGCTAGCATCTTATAACACATCACAGCTAAACTATGCTAGCATCTTATAACACATCACAGCTAAACTATATTAGCATCTTATAACACATCAACGCTAAACTATATTAGCATCTTATAGCTAGCGCCAGGAGTTAGCTATAAGCACTGCTTTTACAGGGCTGCCAGTCTACCTCAGCTAACCTCCACATGCTAATTCATCAACCAACCCAGTGATTAGACAGCAACCACTGAGGATTTTAGTTTGACAGTGTGACTGTGGTCTGACAGTGTTATGAGACGCAGAGGTGTTTGTGTGTGTGTATGGATGGTTTTGGATATGTTTGTGTATGTGAGTGGTTTAGGAGTTTCTCCATATGTCTGTATTGAATATTGACATGTCTGTGTGGTTCAAAACCTACATCCCAACCCGGGGGTGGGACTCCCACCCCTATGAGGGGCCGGATCATCCCAGTCAAAGCTCTTTTCTGTCCTGGCACACCAATGATGGAACAAGCTTCCCCCCCTCTAATGTCAGGACAACTGAGTCCCTGCCTTTTCAAAGAGTATCTCGATTAGTCCTGCATCACCCCTCCCCACCGCAAAAATGTACTTACTGTGATATGTGGTTGTCACGCCTAGCTATCTTAAAATGTATGCACTAAGTCTTTCTGGATAAGTCTGCTAAATTACTAAAATGTACATAGTAAGTTCTGGGTGGGTGCAGGCGTGGTGTTGGCTGTATGGCTGACTGCAGTAGACCATCTATGGGCGTGTTTGTTTGGATGTGTGTCAACTTTGGATGTGTGTCAATATGGCTCTTATATAGATCAGTTGCTAAGACACAGGTTCAATCTCTTTCTCTATCCTTACCCCTCTTATTCTCCTCTCTTTCTCTATCCTTACCCCTCTTATTCTCCTCTCTTTCTCTATCCTCACCCCACTTATTCTCCTCTCTTTCTCTATCCTTACTCCACTTATTCTCCTCTCTTTCTCTATCCTTACTCCACTTATTCTCCTCTCTTTCTCTATCCTTACTCCACTTATTCTCCTCTCTTTCTCTATCCTTACTCCACTTATTCTCCTCTCTTTCTCTATCCTTACGCCTCTTATTCTCCTCTTTCTCTATCCTTACCCCTCTTATTCTCCTCTCTTTCTCTATCCTTACCCCTCTTATTCTAACATCTTTGTTCCCTGTTTCTCTCTTTTCTCTCTTTGCTCTATTCCTCTTCTCCCAAATGTTTAAATTATTTTTCTCCTCTCTTCCTTTCATATCACACTCTCTCTGTTTTTCTTCTCAGCCCTGTGTTCCCTCTCTGTCTGCTACAGTAGGTCTCTCTGTCTGCTACAGTAGGTGTCTATGTCTGCTACAGTACGTCTCTCTGTCTGCTAGGTCTCTCTGTCTGCTACAGTAGGTGTCTGTCTGCTACAGTAGGTGTATATGTCTGCTAGGTCTCTCTGTCTGCTACAGTAGGTGTCTATGTCTGCTACAGTAGGTATCTCTGTCTGCTACAGTACGTCTCTCTGTCTGCTACAGTACGTCTCTCTGTCTGCTAGGTCTCTGTCTGCTACAGTTGGTGTCTATGTCTGCTAGGTCTCTCTGTCTGCTACAGTAGGTCTCTCTGTCTGCTAGGTCTCTCTGTCTGCTACAGTAGGTGTATATGTCTGCTATGTCTCTGTCTGCTACAGTAGGTCTCTCTGTCTGCTACAGTAGGTAGCTCTGTCTGCTAGGTCTCTCTGTCTGCTACAGTTGGTGTCTATGCCTGCTAGGTCTCTCTGTCTGCTACAGTAGGTCTCTCTGTCTGCTACAGTAGGTGTCTATGTATGCTAGGTCTCTTTGTCTGCTACAATAGGTCTCTCTGTCTGCTAGGTCTCTCTGTCTGCTACAGTAGGTCTCTGTCTGCTGGTCTCTCTGTCTGCTACAGTAGGCCCCTCTGTCTGCTACAGTAGGCCCCTCTGTCTGCTACAGTAGGTGTCTATGTCTGCTACAGTAGGTGTCTATGTCTGCTACAGTAGGTCTCTCTGTCTGCTACAGTAAGTGTCTATGTCTGCTGGTCTCTCTGTCTGCTACAGCAGGTGTCTATGTCTGCTAAGTCTCTCTGTCTGCTACAGTAGGTCTCTCTGTCTGCTACAGTAAGTGTCTCTGTCTGCTGGTCTCTCTGTCTGCTACAGTAGGTGTCTATGTCTGCTAGGTCTCTCTGTCTGCTACAGTAGGTCTCTCTGTCTGCTACAGTAGGTCTCTCTGTCTGCTACAGTAGGTCTCTCTGTCTGCTACAGTAGGTCTCTGTCTGCTAGGTCTCTCTGTCTGCTACAGTAGGTCTCTCTGTCTGCTACAGTAGGTGTCTCTGTCTGCTACAGTAGGTCTCTCTGTCTGCTACAGTAGGTGTCTGTCTGCTACAGTAGGTGTCTATGTCTGCTACAGTAGGTGTCTATGTCTGCTACAGTAGGTGTCTCTGTCTTCTACAGTAGGTGTCTATGTATGCTAGGTCTCTCTGTCTGCTACAATAGGTCTCTGTCTGCTAGATCTCTCTGTCTGCTACAGTAGGTCTCTCTGTCTGCTACAGTAGGTCTCTCTGTCTGCTACAGTAGGTCTCTCTGTCTGCTAGGTGTCTCTGTCTGCTACAGTAGGTGTCTCTGTCTGCTACAGTAGGTGTCTCTGTCTGCTACAGTAGGTGTCTCTGTCTGCTACAGTAGGTGTCTATGTCTGCTACAGTAGGTCTCTATGTCTGCTACAGTAGGTCTCTATGTCTGCTACAGTAGGTCTCTCTGTCTGCTACAGTAGGTGTCTATGTCTGCTACAGTAGGTCTATGTCTGCTACAGTAGGTCTCTGTCTGCTACAGTAGGTCTCTCTGTCTGCTACAGTAGGTCTCTCTGTCTGCTGGTCTCTCTGTCTGCTACAGTAGGTCTCTGTCTGCTACAGTAGGTGTCTATGTCTGCTAGGTCTCTCTGTCTGCTACAGTAGGTCTCTCTGTCTGCTACAGTAGGTCTCTCTGTCTGCTAGGTCTCTCTGTCTGCTACAGTAGGTCTCTCTGTCTGCTACAGTAGGTGTCTCTGTCTGCTACAGTAGGTGTCTCTGTCTGCTACAGTAGGTGTCTCTGTCTGCTACAGTAGGTCTCTATGTCTGCTACAGTAGGTCTCTATGTCTGCTACAGTAGGTCTCTATGTCTGCTACAGTAGGTCTCTCTGTCTGCTACAGTAGGTGTCTGTCTGCTACAGTAGGTGTCTATGTCTGCTACAGTAGGTCTCTCTGTCTGCTACAGTAGGTCTCTCTGTCTGCTACAGTAGGTCTCTCTGGTGAGGTAATGCTGGACCAGATGGATCACACTTCGTTCTTCCTGTCTCGTGTGTCTGTATTGTGTGTGTCCCGTGTGCATGTCTTGTGTGAGTGTGTCTTGTGTGAATGTGTTTGTGTGTGCATGTGTGATCCTCTGCTTGCCATGCATGTGAAACATGTGTTTGTTTGGCGGATGGAGGGAATGGGGAGGATATAGGCAAAGGGTATCTGTAATCACTCTCTGATTACAAGACTTTCATATTTTCTTTTCACTTTCCTTTCTGTGGAGAGGAGGACTGTAGCTAGCTGATAGTTATGTTTTCAGAGACACCCAGGGTATAGAGTGCACTCCACACGGCCCTCAGAAAAATCATTCTCTCTCTGTGTCCCGCTCTCTCTTTCGTTCTGTCTTTCTTTCTTTCTCTCTAGCTCTCCAGGGGTTGTGTAAAAGTATTTGATTCCCCCTGTGTCTGTGTGCATGTTTGCTGATGTGTGAGGGCTGGAAGTCCTGGAGAAGCAAAATATACAGGAGAAGGAGAGAGTAGGAGAAGGAGAGAGTAGGAGAAGGAGAGAGTAGGAGAAGGGAGAGAATGAGTAGAGAGGCAGGAAGAGACAGGGATGTGACATAGTGTGGAATCCCCCAATCACAAGGATGTGGGTTGTTGGTTCATAGAGAGTGCAGCATCATTGTGTGTGTTACTGTGTTGGGTTGTGCTCCAGCTGGAAGGCTGCATTGAGCTGGAAAAACATCCTCCTCCCTGTTTTGTTTCTCTCCTGGTCTCTATCTTTCTCTCAACGGAACAGTCACCCTCTCTTCCTGACTGCTTTCATTTCCTCCCACGATTCCCAGTTAACCTGTCCCCTCACCCCTTATAGTATTACCCCTGTTCCCTTACCCTGTCCCTGGAGGATTTTACCCCCTGTCCCCCCTCACCTTAAAGTCCTCAGAGTCATTGGTCTCAGTTGAGAAACAGTAGATTGTTCTGAACCAGCTGCACCACTGCTTTGCCAAACAACAACAGGTGGACTGTGGGTTGGTGTGAAATGTGTAGGCTTGTGGAATGTCATAGGTTATGATGTCATAATGTTCTAGAACTGTCTGAGAACCTGAACTACGAATTAAGAAACAAGTTCACTAATACTGCTGTGGCAGCTACAATGAGTCTGATACTGCTGTGACAGCTACAATGAGTCTGATACTGCTGTGGCAGCTACAATGAGTCTGATACTGCTGTGACAGCTACAATGAGTCTGATACTGCTGTGACAGCTACAATGAGAGTCTGATACTGCTGTGACAGCTACAATGAGAGTCTGATACTGCTGTGACAGCTACAATGAGTCTGATACTGCTGTGACAGCTACAATGAGTCTGATACTGCTGTGACAGCTACAATGAGAGTCTGATACTGCTGTGACAGCTACAATGAGAGTCTGATACTGCTGTGACAGCTACAATGAGAGTCTGATACTGCTGTGACAGCTACAATGAGAGTCTGATACTGCTGTGACAGCTACAATGAGAGTCTGATACTGCTGTGACAGCTACAATGAGAGTCTGATACTGCTGTGACAGCTACAATGAGAGTCTGATACTGCTGTGACAGCTACAATGAGTCTGATACTGCTGTGACAGCTACAATGAGTCTGATACTGCTGTGACAGCTACAATGAGTCTGATACTGCTGTGACAGCTACAATGAGTCTGATACTGCTGTGACAGCTACAATGAGTCTGATACTGCTGTGACAGCTACAATGAGTCTGATACTGCTGTGACAGCTACAATGAGAGTCTGATACTGCTGTGACAGCTACAATGAGAGTCTGATACTGCTGTGACAGCTACAATGAGAGTCTGATACTGCTGTGACAGCTACAATGAGTCTGATACTGCTGTGACAGCTACAATGAGTCTAATACTGCTGTGACAGCTACAATGAGTCTGATACTGCTGTGACAGCTACAATGAGTCTGATACTGCTGTGACAGCTACAATGAGTCTGATACTGCTGTGACAGCTACAATGAGTCTGATACTGCTGTGACAGCTACAATGAGTCTGATACTGCTGTGACAGCTACAATGAGTCTGATACTGCTGTGACAGCTACAATGAGTCTGATACTGCTGTGACAGCTACAATGAGTCTGATACTGCTGTGACAGCTACAATGAGTCTGATACTGCTGTGACAGCTACAATGAGTCTGATACTGCTGTGACAGCTACAATGAGTCTAATACTGCTGTGACAGCTACAATGAGTCTGATACTGCTGTGACAGCTACAATGAGTCTAATACTGCTGTGACAGCTACAATGAGTCTGATACTGCTGTGGCAGCTACAATGAGAGTCTGATACTGCTGTGGCAGCTACAATGAGTCTGATACTGCTGTGACAGCTACAATGAGAATCTGATACTGCTGTGACAGCTACAATGAGAGTCTGATACTGCTGTGGCAGCTACAATGAGAGTCTGATACTGCTGTGGCAGCTACAATGAGTCTGATACTGCTGTGACAGCTACAATGAGAGTCTGATACTGCTGTGACAGCTACAATGAGTCTGATACTGCTGTGACAGCTACAATGAGTCTGATACTGCTGTGACAGCTACAATGAGTCTGATACTGCTGTGACAGCTACAATGAGAGTCTGATACTGCTGTGACAGCTACGATGAGTCTAATACTGCTGTGGCAGCTACAATGAGTCTGATACTGCTGTGACAGCTACAATGAGTCTGATACTGCTGTGACAGCTACTAATACTGCTGTTTCAAGCAAAAAGCTCCTACATCATTCCATGGCAGCGATGTTAGTTCCTCCTAGGTAACACTGACAAAGTGATCAAAACATTTTCTGAATTTGAAACAGTTTTCCCCTCCTAACCTCTCCCCCCTTCTCCCTCTCCAGGCCCTGTGTATAAACGTGCAGTGCAGTGATGTGCTGGAGACTTTATGTCTGGTGTTCTGTGGAGCTGATGTGAACTGTTCTACTGGCCAGGCTGACTGTCCCTCCCCCCTCTCCCTGGCACACGCACACAACCAGAAACTACAGGCGGAGTTCCTCTCACACAACCTCAACACAGGTATTCAGGTATTTACATGTTGTATTCCTGTGTAATAATGAGTGTGCATGTTGACAGTGTGTTGTTGTGTGTCTGCAGAGCTGCCCCGGTCAGAAGTGGCTGGGCTTATGGAGCCTCAACACTATTCACCACAGCACCCAGTCACTCACAATGGCTTCCTTTTCAAGACCGCCTCCATTGCCCGGCCTATCACGGAGCGCAAGGCCAGGGAGGGTGAGCCAATCACACACTCACATCTCCCCTAGTTTCTTCCTTAGTCCCCTAGTCCATTCCTCTAGTGACCTAGTCTCTTAGTCCCTTCCCCTAGTCCTATCCTCTAGTCCCCTAATCCCTTCGCCTAGTCTCTTCCCCTAGACCCTTCCCCTAGTCCCTTCCCCTAGTACCTTACCCTAGTCTCTTAGTCCCTTCCCCTAGTACCTTACCCTAGTCTCTTAGTCCCTTCCCCTAGTACCTTACCCTAGTCTCTTAGTCCCTTCAACCTAGTCCCTTCCCCTAGTCCCTTCCCCTAGTACCTTACCCTAGTCTCGTAGTCCCTTCAACCTAGTCCCTTCCCCTTGTCTCTTAGGCCCTTCCCCTAGCCCCTTCCCCTAGTCCCTTCCCCTAGTCCCTTCCCCTAGTACTTTACCCTAGTCTCTTAGTCCCTTCCCCTAGCCCCTTACCCTAGTCCCTTCCCCTAGTACCTTACCCTAGTCTCTTGGTCCCTTCCCCTCTTACCCTAGTCCCTTCCCCTAGTCTTTTAATCCCTTCTCCTAGTCCCTTCCTCTAGTACCTTCCCCTAGTCCCTTCCTCTAGTCCCTTCCTCTAGTCCCTTCCTCTAGTCTCTTCCTCTAGTCCCTTCCTCTAGTCCCTTCCTCTAGTCCCTTCCTCTAGTCTCTTCCTCTAGTCTCTTCCTCTAGTCCCTTCCTCTAGTCCCTTCTCCTAGTCCCTTCTCCTAGTCCCTTCCTCTAGTCCCTTCCTCTAGTCCCTTCCTCTAGTCCCTTCTCCTAGTCCCTTCCTCTAGTCCCTTCCTCTAGTCCCTTCCTCTAGTCCCTTCTCCTAGTCCCTTCTCCTAGTCCCTTCCTCTAGTCCCTTCCTCTAGTCCCTTCCTCTAGTCTCTTCCTCTAGTCCCTTCTCATAGTCTCTTCCTCTAGTCCCTTCCTCTAGTCCCTTCCTCTAGTCTCTTCCTCTTGTCTCTTCCTCTAGTCCCTTCCTCTAGTCCCTTCCTCTAGTCTCTTCTCCTAGTCCCTTCCTCTAGTCCCTTCCTCTAGTCCCTTCCTCTAGTCCCTTCCTCTAGTCCCTTCCTCTAGTCCCTTCCTCTAGTCCCTTCCTCTAGTCTCTTCCTCTAGTCCCTTCCTCTAGTCCCTTCCTCTAGTCCCTTCCTCTAGTCCCTTCCTCTAGTCCCTTCCTCTAGTCTCTTCCTCTAGTCCCTTCCTCTAGTCTCTTCCTCTAGTCCCTTCCTCTAGTCCCTTCCTCTAGTCTCTTCTCCTAGTCCCTTCCTCTAGTCCCTTCCTCTAGTCTCTTCTCCTAGTCCCTTCCTCTAGTCCCTTCCTCTAGTCTCTTCTCCTAGTCCCTTCCTCTAGTCTCTTCCTCTAGTCCCTTCCTCTAGTCCCTTCCTCTAGTCCCTTCTCCTAGTCCCTTCCCCTAGTCCCTTCCTCTAGTCCCTTCCTCTCACCTAGCTCAAGGTGATGATGCTGGCTTGGTCAAAGTGTGTCCTCTGTGTATGATGTCCTCTGGTTGCTCCTGTCTCTGCAGAGTTCAGTCGTCGCTGGTGTACGTTGAATGATGGGAACTTTAGTTACTATGAGAGTGACAAGAACTCCACGCCCAACGGAACCCTGAAGTCTACAGAGATAGTCTGTCTGGCTGTAAACACACCAGAGAGACATGGGTAGCTACCTATCACTCTATTCGTTCATCACTTTAAACCAGTCTGTCCCTCTTTACAAAATCATTTTAATTAGATTCATTGACTTGGAGAAGAAAAATAAATAAATCTCCCATTTCTCTCTCTCTCTCTCTCTCTCTCTCTCTCTCTCTCTCTCTCTCTCTCTCTCTCTCTCTCTCTCTCTCCATCTCTCTCTCCGTTTCTCTCTCTGTTTCTCTCAGCTATGAGCATACGTTTGAGCTGTACTCAGACTCTGAGCGTCTCTATCTCTTTGGCACTGATGACCCAGCCAGCCACAAGGAGTGGGTTAAATCCATCACCAAGGTAACCACACACTCACAGTGACCTCTCACCTAGGTAATCAAGGTAAGGTTAAGGCTCAGAAATCTCTTTCCCGGCCCCCTCTTCTCCCCAGATGTTTATTCCACCCAATGCAGAGGGCCTGTTAAGGCTGGGTTTTGAAAGGATTGGCCGGCTGCGGTATAAAGACGGGCTGAATCTACAGAGCCCTCGGGTTGGCTGGTTCGCTCTAGTCGGCTCCTCCCTCCATGCCTACCTAGAGGACAGTGTGGAAGAGGAGGAAATACACCTACGCAAACTACAGGAGCTCTGTGAGTTCTCTCTCTCTCTCTCTGTCTCTCTGTCTCTGTGTGTGTGTGTGTGTGTGTGTGTGTGTGTGTGTGTGTGTGTGTGTGTGTGTGTGTGTGTGTGTGTGTGTGTACCACCATAACATTAAATGGTTCCATATGTGTGTTTGTTAAATTGTTGTGTGTTTGTTTAATAGTTTTGTGTTTGATAAATTGTTGTGTGTTTGTTCCAGCGATCCAGCAAGAGAATGAGGTACTGGTTCTGGTGGAGAGAGGCAGGTGAGAGGATGATGCTGCCATATTGACTCTGGGGGCTGTAGAACCTTTTGAGGATCTGAGGACCCATGCCAAATCTTTTCAGTCTCCTGAGAGGGAATAGGCTTTGTCGTGCCCTCTTCACGACTGTTTTTGTGTTTGGATCATGTTAATTTGTCGGTGATGTGGACACCAAGGAATTTGAAGCTCTCAACCTGTTCCACTACCGCCCCATCGATGAGAATGGGGGCGTGCTCTGTCCTCCTTTTCCTGAAGTCCACAATCATCTCCTTTGTCTTGATCACGTTGAGGGGGAGGTTGTTAGGTCCAGTTGCAGAGGGAGGTGTTTAGTCCCAGGGTCCTTAGTGCCCATGAAGCTCATCACTAAACTATGGTGTTGAACGCTGAGCTGTAGTCAATGAACAGCATTCTCACTTAGGTGTTCCTTTTGTCCAGGTGGGAAAGGGCAGTGTGGAGGTATGCTAATTGGATTGGGTCTAGGGTTTCTGTGATAATGGTGTTGATGTGAGCCATGACCAGCCTTTCAAAGCACTTCATGGCTACGGACGTGAGTGCTACGGGTCCGTAGTCATTTAGGCAGCTTACCTTAGTGTTCTTGGGCACAGGGACTATGGTCTGCTTGAAACATGTTGGTATTACAGACTCGGTCAGGGAGGTTGAAAATGTCAGTGAAGACACTGTTTGTTGTTAGCTCAAGGGGGGTGGAAGGGGTGCTTAGAAATGCTGACACAAGCACTATCATATTGACCCTCTCTCTCCTTCTCCGTCTCCCTCCCTCCCTCCCTCTCTCCCTCCAGGACTCTGTACATCGAGGGGGAGAGGAAGCTTGACTTCCAGGGTTGGTGTGTGTCCATGCAGAGAGCCGCAGGCAGTGCAGGAGACTCTCTTAGTCAGCAGCAACTAACTGAGACTGACGTCCCTGTTATAGTGGACCGCTGCATTGACTACATCACACAGTGTGGTGAGAGATTGTGTGTAGCTGTGTGTGTGTAGTGTGTTTGTGTTGCCTCGTGACTGTTCTGGCTCACATGGAGAAATAATCAAAGGACAACCAATCAGCACTATTCATTTCCTCTCGCCCCCATCTCTCTCTCAATTCATTTCAAGGAGCTTTATTGGCATGGGAAACACATGTTTACATTGCCAAAGCAAGTGAAATGGATAAACAAAAGTGAAACAAACAATACATCTCTCTCTCTCCCCCCTCTTTAATTCTCTCTCTCTCCCCCCTCCTTCATTCTCACTCTCTCTTCCCTCTCCCTCTCCCTCTCCCTCTCCCCTCCCCTTCCCCCTCTCTCTCTCTCCTAGGTTATATGTTAACTTCTCTTCTCTCTCTGCTGACCAAGCCTTGTGGTTTCTCCCTGCTGTTTCTTTCTTATTGACTTAGTGACTCACTGGTCTTACTGGGGATCAGGCTGAACCTGTTGGGTTCTGGGTAGTTTCTCCTGTTTCCTGGTTGGAATGTTAATCTGCTAACTCTTCCTAATCCGTTCTGTGCTCTGATTAGCTGCTGCTCTGAACTCTGACACAGTTTTGGTTGGTCAGTAGGAGAAGGGGTTGTGAAGGAATATGTGTTATGGAGTGTGTGTATATTCATGTGTGTGTGTTTTAGGTCTGACGTCTGAGGGTATCTACCGTAAGAGCGGTGTGAACAGTCGCGTGGCGGCGCTGTGCGAGGCGTTTCGGCGTGATGCCCGTAGCGTGCGTCTGAAGGAGGAGGAGCACCAGGTGGACGACGTGTCTAACACACTGAAACGCTTCTTCAGAGAGTCTGGAGAGGGACTGTTCACCGTACAGGCTGCTAGCGCATGGCTCAGCACACCTGGTGAGACCTGCACCCTAACTCCTACAACCTAACCCTACACCCTAACCCCTGCCCCTAACTCCCTAACCCCTACCCGTACACCCTAACTCCTAACCCTAACCCCTACACCCCTACACCCTAACCCCTACACCCTAACCCCTACCTCTACACCCTAACTCCTAAACCCTAACATCTACACCCTAACCTTAACTCCCTACACCCTAACTCCTAACCCCTAACACCCTACACCCTAACCTCTACACCCTAACCCCTACACCCTAACCCCTACCTCTACACCCTAACATCTACACCCTAACCCCTACACCCTAACCCCTACACCCTAACCCCTACACCCTAATCCCAACACCCTAATCCCAACACCCTAACCCCTACACCCTACACCCAAACCTTAACTCCCTACACCTTAACCCCTACACGCTAACCGCTACCCCTATATAGCAGGGGTGTATTCACTAGGAACCAAACTGGACCTAACTGAATAAAACATGTTGTGCTGTGTGTTGTCTGCCAGTGGTCCCAGAGGAGAGCAGAAAGATCTCTCAGTACCAGCTGCTGCTGAGCCGCCTGCCCAGAGTCAACAAGGCCACGCTACGAGCCCTGGTCAACCACCTCTACTGGTGAGACACACACACACACACACCCACCCCTCAGCTCAGAGTGTAACAGTGTGTGTTGCCCACAGTGTGCAGCGGTTTGCAGAGCTGAACCAGATGAATCTCCATAACCTGGCTATAGTATTTGGCCCAACACTGTTCCAGAGCGACGGGAAGGACTACACAGCTGGCCGCGTCGTAGAGGAACTCATAGAGCACTACACGGACGTCTTTCAGGTCAGAGACACTGTTAACTCTAACCCCTGACCCCTGACCTCATAGAGCACTACACGGACGTCTTTCAGGTCAGAGACACTGTTAACTCTAACCCCTGACCCCTGACCTCATAGAGCACTACACGGACGTCTTTCAGGTCAGAGACACTGTTAACTCTAACCCCTGACCCCTGACCTCATAGAGCACTACACGGACGTCTTTGAGGTCAGAGACACTGTTAACTCTAACCCCTGACCTCATAGAGCACTACACAGACGTCTTTGAGGTCAGAGACACTGTTAGCTCTGACCCCTAACCTCATAGAGCACTACACGGACGTCTTTCAGGTCAGAGACACTGTTAGCTCTGACCCCTGACCCCTAACCTCATAGAGCACTACACGGACGTCTTTGAGGTCAGAGACACTGTTAGCTCTGACCCCTGACCCCTAACCTCATAGAGCACTACACGGACATCTTTGAGGTCAGAGACACTGTTAACTCTAACCCCTGACCCCTGACCCCTGACCTCATAGAGCACTACACGGACGTCTTTGAGGTCAGAGACACTGTTAACTCTAACCCCTGACCCCTGACCTCATAGAGCACTACACGGACGTCTTTGAGGTCAGAGACACTGTTAACTCTAACCCCTGACCCCTGACCTCATAGAGCACTACACAGACGTCTTTGAGGTCAGAGACACTGTTAGCTCTGACCCCTGACCTCATAGAGCACTACACAGACGTCTTTGAGGTCAGAGACACTGTTAACTCTAACCCCTGACCTCATAGGGCACTACACAGACGTCTTTGAGGTCAGAGACACTGTTAACTCTAACCCCTGACCTCATAGGGCACTACACAGACGTCTTTGAGGTCAGAGACACTGTTAGCTCTAACCCCTGACCCCTGACCTCATAGAGCACTACACGGACGTCTTTGAGGTCAGAGACACTGTTAGCTCTAACCCCTGACCCCTGACCTCATAGAGCACTACACGGACGTCTTTGAGGTCAGAGACACTGTTAGCTCTAACCCCTGACCCCTGACCTCATAGAGCACTACACAGACGTCTTTGAGGTCAGAGACACTGTTAACTCTAACCCCTGACCCCTGACCTCATAGAGCACTACACAGACGTCTTTGAGGTCAGAGACACTGTTAGCTCTAACCCCTGACCCCTGACCTCATAGAGCACTACACAGACGTCTTTGAGGTCAGAGACACTGTTAACTCTAACCCCTGACCCTGACCTCATAGAGCACTACACAGACGTCTTTGAGGTCAGAGACACTGTTAACTCTAACCCCTGACCCCTGACCTCATAGAGCACTACACAGACGTCTTTGAGGTCAGAGACACTGTTAACTCTAACCCTGACCCTGAACTCATAGAGCACTACACAGACGTCTTTGAGGTCAGAGACACTGTTAACTCTAACCCTGACCCCTGACCTCATAGAGCACTACACAGACGTCTTTGAGGTCAGAGACACTGTTAACTCTAACCCCTGACCCCTGACCTCATAGAGCACTACACAGACGTCTTTGAGGTCAGAGACACTGTTAGCTCTAACCCCTGACCCCTGACCTCATAGAGCACTACACAGACGTCTTTGAGGTCAGAGACACTGTTAGCTCTGACCCCTGACCTCAAAGAGCACTACACAGACGTCTTTGAGGTCAGAGACACTGTTAGCTCTGACCCCTGACCTCATAGGGCACTACACAGACGTCTTTGAGGTCAGAGACCTTGTTAGCTCTGACCCCTGACCTCATAGAGCACTACACGGACATCTTTGAGGTCAGAGACCCTGTTAGCTCTGACCCCTGACCCCTAACCTCATAGAGCACTACACAGACGTCTTTGAGGTCAGAGACACTGTTAGCTCTGACCCCTGACCTCATAGAGCACTATACAGACGTCTTTGAGGTCAGAGACCTTGTTAGCTCTGACCCCTGACCCCTAACCTCATAGAGCACTACACGGACATCTTTGAGGTCAGAGACCCTGTTAGCTCTGACCCCTGACCCCTAACCTCATAGAGCACTACACGGACATCTTTGAGGTCAGAGACCCTGTTAGCTCTGACCCCTGACCCCTAACCTCATAGAGCACTACACGGACATCTTTGAGGTCAGAGACCCTGTTAGCTCTGACCCCTGACCCCTAACCTCATAGAGCACTACACGGACATCTTTGAGGTCAGAGACCCTGTTAGCTCTGACCCCTGACCTCTAACCTCATAGAGGCGGCAGGTCGCCTAGCAGTTAAGAGCGTTGAGCCAGTAACTGAAATGTTGCTGGTTTGAATCCCTGAGTCGACAAGGTGAACAATCTGTTGATGTGCCCTTGAGCAAGGCACTTAGCCCTAATTGCTCCTGTAAGTCACTCTGGATAAGAGCGTCTGCTAAATAACTTAAATGTAAGTGTAATAGTGCATTATTACCCACAGACACTTGGGTCAGTTTAGCATTTACCCCTACTAATGTTTAAGGTTAAGATTGAGGTATAGGAAGCTGATCCTAGATCTGTACATAGTGGAAACCCCAGGGCACTCTGTCATCTCTGAGTTTAGGCACTAGCTCTCTTCTGCCCTCTGGTGTTTGGTAGTCGAATGGCCACAGTGATTGGTAGGGGGATGGCTGCAGTGTTTGGTAGGGGGATGGCTGCAGTGTTTGGTAGGGGGATGGCTGCAGTCAATCATGTTGTTTTGTCATTGGGTTGACCGTGTGTGGTTGACCGCGTGTGGTTGACCGCGTGTGGTGGTTTTGCGGTTCAGGTGGATGAGCAGCAGCTGAAAAGGCAGCTGGATGAGATCACGGCCATCATTAAAGTCAGAGAGAAGTTGAACCTCAACTCCAGCGTCCCTGTGAGTAATACAGTACTCACACACACCTCCTCAACACCAAGGCTTCTGTGAGTAATACAGTACTCACACACACCTCCTCAACACCAAGGCTTCTGTAAGTAATACAGTACTCACACACACCTCCTCAACACCAAGGCTTCTGTAAGTAATACAGTACTCACACACACCTCCTCAACACCAAGGCTTCTGTGAGTCACTCTACCTTCTTATATCATACAGTATTCTGCAGTAACCCAATGTGCTTTAACACTACTTGAGCGTGTGTGTGTGTGTGTGTGTGTGTGTGTGTGTGTATGCATTGTGCAGGCGTCGGGGTCAGCAGGTGACTTCATCTGTACAGTGTACCTGGAGGAGAAGAAGGAGACGGCAGAGCAGCATGTCAAGGTGACCTCTCACCTCTGACCTTACCTAACCCCTTATGATCTCACCTTTATCATGATGTGGAAATACAGAGAGTAAGAAGCGGTCCCGAATCTCACGCCCTCCACCGCTGTCCTCTCCAGATCCCTGGCTCTATGACGGCAGCAGAGCTGACCTCTGAGATTCTGGACCGGCGGAAGATCCAGGTCCGAGAGAAAGACTACTGGAGCTGCTGGGAGGTCAGCCAGAAGGACGAGACGGGTGAGTGGAGAGAGATGAGAGGTCAGCCAGAAGGACGAGACGGGTGAGTGGAGAGAGATGAGAGGTCAGCCAGAAGGAGGAGACTGGTGTGTGGAGAGAGATGAGAGGTCAGCCAGAAGGACGAGACGGGTGAGTGGAGAGAGATGAGAGGTCAGCCAGAAGGAGGAGACTGGTGTGTGGAGAGAGATGAGAGGTCAGCCAGAAGGAGGAGACTGGTGAGTGGAGAGAGATGACAGGTCAGCCAGAAGGAGGAGACTGGTGAGTGGAGAGAGATGACAGGTCAGCCAGAAGGAGGAGACTGGTGAGTGGAGAGAGATTGGAGGACAGATATACACTGAGTATACCAAACGCCTTACTAATATTGAGTTGCACCCCCTTTTGCCCTCAGAACAGCCTCAATTTGTCGGGGCATGAACTCTACAAGGTGTTGAAAGCGTTCCACAGGGATGCTGGCCCTTCCCAATTGTTGAGTGTGAAAAACCCAGCAGCGTTGCTGTTCTTGACACAAACTTGTGCACCTGGCACCTAATACCATACCCCGTTCAAAGGAACTTAAATATGTTGTCTAGCCCATTCACCCTCTGAATGACACACATACACAGTCCATGTCTCAATTGTCTCAAGGGTTGAAAATCATTCTTTAAACCTGTCACCTCCCCTTCATCTACACTGATTGAGTGACATTAATAAGGGATCATAGCTTTCAGCTGGTTTCACCAGGTCAGTCATGGAAAGAGCCGGTGTTCTTAATGTTTTGTAATAGAGAGAGAGAGAGGCCTTTTCAGAATTGCATACTCCTTGTGTCCTCTCCTCACCTCCTTCTCAAAAAACATTGGATGAGAAAAACAGAGCTCCCTCCCCTCTGACCTTCTCCTCCAATGGGTTTTGAGAAGGAGCAGAGGAGAGAGGAGTATGCAATTGAGAAAAGGCCAGAGAGAGAACGAGTACTGGAACTGCTGGGAGAAGAGAGAGAGAGGAAGGAGAGATGGGAGAAGAGAGAGAGGAAGGAGAAGAGAGGGAGAGGTGGGAGAAGAGAGAGAGAGCGAGGAAGGAGAAGAGAGGAAGGAGAGGTGGGGAAGAGGGGATGGTAGTGCTATGGAGGGGTGATGCTGATGTTGAGGCTTTTTTGTTTCTCTCTCTCTCAGAGCGTCCGTTGCATCATCTGGAGCGTGTGTTACCCATCATGCACTCTCTGGGTACCGACTCCCACTTGCTGGTCAAAAAACATCTCGCCATGGAGGCCATACGCATCTACCTGGGTACACACACACACACTAACCACGCATACATGTGGTTACCGGGTTCAAACGGAAACAACTCAAAGGTTAACAGTTTAGGCATTAATTCTGAGTGGTTATGGTTAGGTTTGGTTTGGGCAAGGCTAAAACGTGCTGTTTCCATCACCTTTCATCAAATACTGTCATGTTTTGCCAGAGCATTGTGAACTGTGGACTAAGCAGCACCCTTTGGCTCCGAGCATCACCAATTCAAATCAAATTTTATTAGTCACATGCGTGGAACAGGTGTAGACCTTACAGTGAAATGCTTACTTGCGAGCCCCTAACCAACAGTGCAGTTTCAAAAAGTACGGATCAGAATAAGAGACAAAAGTAACAAGTAATTAAAGAGCAGCAGTAAAAAATAACAATGTATACAGGGAGGTGCCGGTACAGAGTCAATGTGCGGGGGGCACCGGTTAGTTGAGGTAGTATGTACATCTAGGTAGAGTTATTAAAGTGACTATGCATAGATGACAACAGAGTGGCAGTGGTGTGGAGAGGGGGGCAATGCAAATAGTCTGGGTAGCCATTTGACGAGATGTTCAGGAGTCTTATGGCTTGGGGATAGAAATTGTTTAGAAGCCTCTTGGACCAAGACTTGGTGCTCCGGTACCGCTTGCCGTGCGGTAGCAGAGAGAACAGTCTATGACTAGGGTGGCTGGAGTCTTTGACAATTAGGGCCTTCCTCTGATACTGCCTGGTATCGATGTCCTGGAAGGCAGGAAGCTTGGCCCCAGTGATGTACTGGGCCGTTCGCACTACCCTCTGTAGTGGCTTGCGGTCGGAGGCCGAGCAGTTGCCATACCAGGCAGTGATGCAACCAGTCAGGATGATCTCGATGGTGCAGCTGTAGAACCTTTTGAGGATCTGAGGACCCATGCCAAATCTTTTCAGCCTCCTGAGGGGGAATAGGCTTTGTTGTGCCCTCTTCACGACTGTCTTTGTGTTTGGACCATGTTAGTTTGTTGGTGATGTGGACACCAAGGAACTTGAAGCTCTCAACCTGCTCCACTGCAGCCCCGTCGATGAGAATGGGGGCGTGCTCTGTCCTCCTTTTCCTGTAGTCCACAATCATCTCCTTTGTCTTGATCACGTTGAGGGGGAGGTTGTTGTCCTGGCACCACACGGCCAGGTCTCTGACCTCCTCCCTATAGGCTGTCTCGTTGTTGTCGGTGATCAGGCCTACAAATGTTGTGTCATCGGAAAATGTAATGATGATGTTGGAGTCGTGCCTGGCCGTGCAGTCATGAGTGAACAGGGAGTAAAGGAGGGGGCTGAGCACGCACCCCTGAGGGGCCCCCATGTTGAGGGTTGGCGTGGCGGATGTGTTGTTACCTACCCTTATCACCTGGGGGCGGCCCGTCAGGAAGGCCAGGATCCAGTTGCAGAGGGAGGTGTTTAGTCCCAGGGTCCTTAGCTTATTGATGAGCTTTGAGGGCACTATGGTGTTGAACGCTGAGCTGTAGTCAATGAATAGCATTCTCACTTAGGTGTTCCTTTTGTCCAGGTGGGAAAGGGCAGTGTGGAGTGCAAAGAGCTTGCATCATCTGTGGATCTGTTGGGGCGGTATGCAAATTGGAGGGTTTCTGGGATGATGGTGTTGATGTGAAAGGGAGAGGTTGAAAATGTCAGTGAAGACACTTGCCAGTTGGTCAGCGCATGCTCGCAGTACACGTCCTGGTAACACGTCTGGCCCTGCGGCCTTGTGAATGTTGACCTGTCTAAAGGTCTTACTCACATCGGCTGCGAAGAGCGGGATCACACAAGTCTTCCGGTATAGCTGGTGCTCTCATGCATGTTTCAGTGTTATTTACCTCGAAGCGAGCATAGAAGCAGTTTAGCTCATCTGGTAGGCTCGTGCCACTGGGCAGCTCTCGGCTGTGCTTCCCTTTGTCGTCTGTAATGGTTTGCAGGCCCTGCCACATCCGACGAGTGTCAGAGCCGGTGTAGTATGACTCGATCTTAGTCCTGTATTGACGCTTTGCCTGTTTGATGGTTCGTCGGAGGACATAGCGGGATTTCTTATACGCTTCCGGGCTAGAATCCCGCTCCTTGAAAGCGGCAGCTAAAGCCTTTAGCTCAGTGCGGAGGCTGCCTGTAATCCATGGCTTCTGGTTGGGGTATGTACAGTGGGGAAAAAAGTATTTAGTCAGCCACCAATTGTGCAAGTTCTCTCACTTAAAAAGATGAGAGAGGCCTGTAATTTTCATCATAGGTACACTTCAACTACTAAAAATCCAGAAAATCACATTGTAGGATTTTTTATGAATTTATTTGCAAATTATGGTGGAAAATAAGTATTTGGTCACATACAAACAAGCAAGATTTCTGGCTCTCACAGACCTGTAACTTCTTCTTTAAGAGGCTCCTCTGTCCTCCACTCATTACCTGTATTAATGGCACCTGTTTGAACTTGTTATCAGTATAAAAGACACCTGTCCACAACCTCAAACAGTCACACTCCAAACTCCACTATGGCCAAGACCAAAGAGCTGTCAAAGGACACCAGAAACAAAATTGTAGACCTGCACCAGGTTGGGAAGACTGAATCTGCAATAGGTAAGCAGCTTGGTTTGAAGAAATCAACTGTGGGAGCAATTATTAGGAAATGGAAGACATACAAGACCACTGATAATCTTCCTCGATCTGGGGCTCCACGCAAGATCTCACCCGTGGGGTCAAAATGATCACAAGAACGGTGAGCAAAAATCCCAGAACCACACGGGGACCTAGTGAATGACCTGCAGAGAGCTGGGACCAAAGTAACAAAGCCTACCATCAGTAACACACTACGCCGCCAGGGACTCAAATCCTGCAGTGCCAGACGTGTCCCCCTGCTTAAGCCAGTACATGTTCAGGCCCGTCTAAAGTTTGCTAGAGAGCATTTGGATGATCCAGATGAGGATTGGGAGAATGTCAGATGAAACCAACATAGAACTTTTTGGTAAAAACTCAACTCGTCGTGTTTGGAAGACAAAGAATGCTGAGTTGCATCCAAAGAACACCATACCTACTGTGAAGCATGGGGGTGGAAACATCATGCTTTGTGGCTGTTTTTCTGCAAAGGGACCAGGCTGACTGATCCGTGTAAAGGAAAGAATGAATGGGGCCATGTATCGTGAGATTTTGAGTGAAAACCTCCTTCCATCAGCAAGGGCATTGAAGATGAAACGTGGCTGGGTCTTTCAGCATGACAATGATCCCAAACACACCGCCCGGGCAACGAAGGAGTGGCTTCGTAAGAAGCATTTCAAGGTCCTGGAGTGGCCTAGCCAGTCTCCAGATCTCAACCCATAGAAAATCTTTGGAGGGAGTTGAAAGTCCGTGTTGCCCAGCGACAGCCCCAAAACATCACTGCTCTAGAGGAGATCTGCATGGAGGAATGGGCCAAAATACCAGCAACAGTGTGTGAAAACCTTGTGAAGACTTACAGAAAACATTTGACCTCTGTCATTGCCAACAAAGGGTATATAACATAGTATTGAGATAAACTTTGTTATTGACCAAATACTTATTTTCCACCATAATTTGCAAATAAATTCATAAAAAATCCTACAATGTGATTTTCTGGATTTTTTTCCTCATTTTGTCTGTCATAGTTGAAGTGTACCTATGATGAAAATTACAGGCCTCTCTCATCTTTTTAAGTGAGAGAACTTGCACAATTGGTGGCTGACTAAATACTTTTTTTTCCCACTGTACGTACGGTCACTGTCAATGCCATTGGAGGAATCCTGGAACATATCCAGTCTGTGCGCTCCCATTGCTGGGCAGTTGTTTAAAACAAAAGACATATATCAACGTTCTCAGGACACACACACAATTCAATTGATTTCTCAGCTCTGCTATTACCCCTATACTGTTTCTGATTTGGTACGTTCCGTTCCCCCATAGCCAGTAAAGTGGATGTGTCCAAGCACGGGATGGTGAAGTTCCGGGAGGAGAGGAGCATTCTGGGATTGGGACTGAACACCGGCAGCTTCCACGACCGCTACTTCATCCTCAACACTGTCTCCCTCAGGATGTACAAGGAAGTGCGGGTAAGACACACACACACACACACACACACACACACACACACACACACACGCTGGGATTGAAACATCTAATCTGTCTGTTTTGTGTCCCTGCAGAGTAATCGTCCAGAGAGGGAGTGGCAGGTGAAGAATCTGAGGGTCTATCTAGGCATCAAGAAGAAACTACGACCACCCACCTGGTCAGAACACCTCTCTGTCCTCTCCTCTTCCTGCCTGGTCAGAACACCTCTCTGTCCTCTCCTCCTCCTGCCTGGTCAGAACACCTCTCTGTCCTCTCCTCATCCTGCCTGGTCAGAACACCTCTCTGTCCTCTCCTCCTCCTGCCTGGTCAGAACACCTCTCTGTCCTCTCCTCCTCCTGCCTGGTCAGAACACCTCTCTGTCCTCTCCTCCTCCTGCCTGGTCAGAACACCTCTCCTTCTGCATGTCCCCCCTCCTCTACTTCCTCTCCCTGTGTCTGACCCTCTCCTCGTCTTTCCCCTCTCCCTCTCTCTGAGAGAGAGAGAGAGAGACTGTTATAGAGCAGTCTCACGCCACAGTCCTGTTCTTTAGTGACTAGAGACAGAGTCCTATACTGTCTCATATGTCTGTCTGTCTGTCTGTCTGCTGCTAAATCTCCTCCACTCACTTAATGTTTCCTATATCTCTCTCTCTAGTTGGGGTGTGACTGTGATGTTTTCTATATCTCTCTCTAGTTGGGGTGTGACTGTGATGTTTCCTATATCTCTCTCTCTAGTTGGGGTGTGACTGTGATGTTTTCTATATCTCTCTCTAGTTGGGGTGTGACTGTGATGTTTCCTATCTCTCTGTAGTTGGGGTGTGACTGTGATGTTTCCTATCTCTCTCTGAAGTTGGGGTGTGACTGATGTTTCCTATATCTCTCTCTAGTTGGGGTGTGACTGTGATGTTTCCTGTCTCTCTCTGTAGTTGGGGTGTGACTGTGATGTTTCCTGTCTCTCTCTGTAGTTGGGGTCTGACTGTGATGTTTTCTATATCTCTCTCTCTAGTTGGGGTGTGACTGTGATGTTTCCTATATCTCTCTCTAGTTGGGGTGTGACTGTGATGTTTCCTATCTCTCTCTCTAGTTGGGGTGTGACTGTGATGTTTCCTATCTCTCTCTCTAGTTGGGGTCTGACTGTGATGTTTCCTATATCTCTCTCTGTAGTTGGGGTGTGACTGTGATGTTTCCTATCTCTCTCTGTAGTTGGGGTGTGACTGTGATGTTTCCTATATCTCTCTCTAGTTGGGGTGTGACTGTGATGTTTCCTATATCTCTCTCTAGTTGGGGTGTGACTGTGATGTTTCCTATATCTCTCTGTAGTTGGGGTGTGACTGTGATGTTTCCTATATCTCTCTCTAGTTGGGGTGTGACTGTGATGTTTCCTATATCTCTCTCTAGTTGGGGTGTGACTGTGATGTTTCCTATATCTCTCTCTAGTTGGGGTGTGACTGTGATGTTTCCTATCTCTCTCTCTAGTTGGGGTGTGACTGTGATGTTTCCTATATCTCTCTCTAGTTCAAATCAAATCAAATCAAATTTTATTTGTCACATACACATGGTTAGCAGATGTTAATGCGAGTGTAGCGAAATGCTTGTGCTTCTAGTTCCGACCATGCAGTAGTATCTAACAAGTAATCTAACAAATTCACAACAACTACCTTATACACACAAGAGTAAAGGAATGAATACGAGTATGTACATATAAATATATGGATGAGCGATGGCTGACCGGCATAGGCAAGATGCAGTAGATGGTATGGAGTACAGTATATACACACATATATACATATATACACATATATATATATATACATACATACACACACACACACATATGAGATGAGTAATGTAGGATATGTAAACATTATATAAATGGCAATGTTTAAAGTGGCTAGTGATACATTATTTCATCCAATTATAATTATTAAAGTGGCTAGAAATTTGGGTCGATGACCGAACGGCATAGGCAAGATACAGTAGATGGTTTAGAGTACAGTGTCTACATTTGATATGAGTATGTCGGATACGTAAACATTATATACAAAATTGTTTAAAGTGGCTAGTGATACATTGTTACATCCAATTCCTATGTATAAAGTGGCTAGAGATTTAAGTCAGTATGTTGGCAGCAGCCACTCAATGTTAGTGATGGCTGTTTAACAGTCTGATGGCCTTGAGGTAGAAGCTGTTTTTCAGTCTCTCGGTCCCAGCTTTGATGCACCTGTACTGACCTCGCCTTCTGGATGATAAGCGGGGTGAACAGGCAGTGGCTCGGATGGTTGTTGTCCTTGATGATCTTTTTTGGCCTTTCTGTGACATCGGGTGGTGTAGGTGTCCTGGAGGGCAGGTAGTTTAACCCGGTGATGCGTTGTGCAGTCCTCACTACCCTCTGGAGAGCCTTACGGTTGTGGGCGGAGCAGTTGCCGTACCAGGCGGTGATACAGCCCGACAGGATGCTCTCGATTGTGCATCTGTAAAAGTTTGTGAGTGATTTTGGTGACAAGCCAAATTTCTTCAGCCTCCTGAGGTTGAAGAGGCGCTGTTGCGCCTTCTTCACCACGCTGTCTGTGTGGGTGGACCAATTCAGTTTGTCCGTGATGTGTACGCCGAGGAACTTAAAACTTTCCACCTTCTCCACTACTGTCCCCTCGATGTGGATAGGGGTGCTCCTCTCCTGTTTCCTGAAGTCCACGATCATCTCCTTTGTTTTGTTGACATTGAGTGAGAGGTTATTTTCCTGACACCACACTCCAAGGGCCCTCACCTCCTCTCTGTAGGCCGTCTCGCCGTTGTTGGTAATCAAGCCTACCACTGTAGTGTCGCCAGCAAACTTGATGATTGAGTTGGATGCGTGCTTGGCCACGCAGTCATGGGTAAACAGGGAGTACAGGAGAGGGCTGAGAACGCACCCTTGTGGGGCCCCAGTGTTGAGGATCAGCGGGGTGGAGATGTTGTTTCCTACCCTCACCACCTGGGACCGGCCCGTCAGGAAGTCCAGGACCCAGTTGCACAGGGCTGGGTCGAGACCCAGGGTCTCGAGCTTAATGACGAGCTTGGAGGGAACTATGGTGTTAAATGCTGAGCTGTAGTCAATGAACAGCATTCTTACATAAGTATTCCTCTTGTCCAGATGGGTTAGGGCAGTATGCAGTGTGATTGCGATTAAGTCATCTGTGGACCTATTGGGACGGTAAGCAAATTGGAGTGGGTCCAGGGTGTCTGGCAGGATGGAGGTGATATGATCCTTGACTAATCTCTCAAAGCACTTCATGATGATGGAAGTGAGTGCTACGGGCGATAGTCATTTAGCTCAGTCACCTTAGCTTTCTTGGGAACAGGAACAATGGTGGCCCTCTTGAAGCATGTGGGAACAGCAGACTGGGATAGGGACTGATTGAATATGTCCGTAAACACACCAGCCAGCTGGTCTGCGCATGCTCTGAGGACACGGCCAGGGATGCCATCTGGGCCGGCAGCCTTGCGAGGGTTAACACATTTAAATGTTTTTCTCACATTGGCTGCGGTGAAGGTGAGCCCGCAGGTTTTGGTAGCGGGCCGTGTCGGTGGCACTGTATTGTCCTCAAAGCGAGCAAAGAAGTTGTTTAGTTTGTCTGGGAGCAGGACGTCATGGTCCGCGACGGGCTGGTTTTCTTTTGTAGTCCGTGATTGACTGTAGACCCTGCCACATTCCTCTTGTGTCTGAGCCATTGAATTGTGACTCTACTTTGTCTCTATATTGACGCTTAGCTTGTTTGATTTCCTTGCGGAGGGAATAGCTACACTGTTTGTATTCAGTCATGTTTCCGGTAGCCCTGGTTAAAAGCAGTGGTTCGCGCTTTCAGTTTTGCGCGAATGCTGCCATCAATCCACGGTTTCTGGTTGGGGAAGGTTTTGATATTTGCTATGGGTACAACATCACCAATGCATTTGCTAATAAACTCGCTCACCGTATCAGCGTGATACATCAATGTTGTTGTCAGATGCTATCCGAACATATCCCAGTCCACGTGCTCAAGCAATCTTGAAGCATGGAATCAGATTGTTCGGACCAGCGTTGAACAGACCTGAGAACGGGCGTTTCCTGTTTTAGTTTCTGTTTGTAGGCTGGGAGCAACAAAATGGAGTCATGGTCAGACTTGCCGAAAGGAGGGCGGAGAATAGCCTTGTATGCATCACGGAAGTTGGAATAACAGTGGTCCAGGGTTTTACCAGCCCGGGTGGCACATTCGATATGCTGGTAAAATTTCGGGAGCCTTGTTCTTAAATTAGCCTTATTAAAATCCCCAGCCACAATAAATGCAGCCTCAGGATATGTGGTTTCCAGTTTACATAGAGTCCGATGAATTTCTTTCAGTGCCGTCGATGTATCAGCTTGAGGGGGGATGTACACGGCTGTGATTATAATCGAGGAGAATTCTCTTGGTAGATAATGCGGTCTGCATTTGATTGTAAGGAATTCTATGTCAGGTGAACAAAAGGACTTGAGTTCCTGTATGTTGTTATGATCACACCACGTCTCGTTAATCATAAGACACACACCCCCGCCCTTCTTCTTACCAGAGAGATGTTTGTTTCTGTCGGCGCGATGCGTGGAGAAACCAGGTGGCTGTACCGACTCTGATAACTCTGATATCTCTCTCTGTAGTTGGGGTGTGACTGTGATGTTTCCTATATCTCTCTCTCTAGTTGGGGTGTGACTGTGATGTTTCCTATATCTCTCTCTCTAGTTGGGGTGTGACTGTGATGTTTTCTATATCTCTCTCTAGTTGGGGTGTGACTGTGATGTTTCCTATATCTCTCTCTAGTTGGGGTGTGACTGTGATGTTTCCTATATCTCTCTCTGTAGTTGGGGTGTGACTGTGATGTTTCCTATATCTCTCTCTCTAGTTGGGGTGTGACTGTGATGTTTCCTATATCTCTCTCTCTAGTTGGGGTGTGACTGTGATGTTTCCTATATCTCTCTCTCTAGTTGGGGTGTGACTGTGATGTTTCCTATCTCTCTCTCTAGTTGGGGTGTGACTGTGATGTTTCCTATCTCTCTCTCTAGTTGGGGTGTGACTGTGATGTTTCCTGTCTCTCTCTCTAGTTGGGGTGTGACTGTGATGTTTCCTGTCTCTCTCTGTAGTTGGGGTCTGACTGTGATGTTTCCTGTCTCTCTCTGTAGTTGGGGTCTGACTGTGATGTTTCCTGTCTCTCTCTGTAGTTGGGGTGTGACTGTGATGTTTCCTGTCTCTCTCTGTAGTTGGGGTCTGACTGTGATGTTTCCTGTCTCTCTCTGTAGTTGGGGTCTGACTGTGATGTTTCCTGTCTCTCTCTGTAGTTGGGGTCTGACTGTGATGTTTCCTGTCTCTCTCTCTAGTTGGGGTGTGACTGTGATGTTTCCTGTCTCTCTCTGTAGTTGGGGTCTGACTGTGATGTTTCCTGTCTCTCTCTCTAGTTGGGGTGTGACTGTGATGTTTCCTGTCTCTCTCTGTAGTTGGGGTGTGACTGTGATGTTTCCTGTCTCTCTCTCTAGTTGGGGTGTGACTGTGATGTTTCCTGTCTCTCTCTGTAGTTGGGGTGTGACTGTGATGTTTCCTATATCTCTCTCTGTAGTTGGGGTGTGACTGTGATGTTTCCTATATCTCTCTCTCTAGTTGGGGTGTGACTGTGATGTTTCCTATATCTCTCTCTCTAGTTGGGGTGTGACTGTGATGTTTCCTATCTCTCTCTCTAGTTGGGGTGTGACTGTGATGTTTCCTGTCTCTCTCTGTAGTTGGGGTGTGACTGTGATGTTTCCTGTCTCTCTCTGTAGTTGGGGTCTGACTGTGATGTTTCCTGTCTCTCTCTGTAGTTGGGGTCTGACTGTGATGTTTCCTGTCTCTCTCTGTAGTTGGGGTGTGACTGTGATGTTTCCTGTCTCTCTCTGTAGTTGGGGTCTGACTGTGATGTTTCCTGTCTCTCTGTGATGTTTCCTGTCTCTCTCTGTAGTTGGGGTCTGACTGTGATGTTTCCTGTCTCTCTCTGTAGTTGGGGTCTGACTGTGATGTTTCTTGTCTCTCTCTCTAGTTGGGGTGTGACTGTGATGTTTCCTGTCTCTCTCTGTAGTTGGGGTCTGACTGTGATGTTTCCTGTCTCTCTCTAGTTGGGGTGTGACTGTGATGTTTCCTGTCTCTCTCTGTAGTTGGGGTGTGACTGTGATGTTTCCTGTCTCTCTCTAGTTGGGGTGTGACTGTGATGTTTCCTGTCTCTCTCTGTAGTTGGGGTCTGACTGTGATGTTTCCTGTCTCTCTCTCTAGGTTGGGGTGTGACTGTGATGTTTCCTGTCTCTCTCTGTAGTTGGGGTCTGACTGTGATGTTTCCTGTCTCTCTCTAGTTGGGGTGTGTGACTGTGATGTTTCCTGTCTCTCTCTGTAGTTGGGGTGTGACTGTGATGTTTCCTGTCTCTCTCTGTAGTTGGGGTGTGACTGTGATGTTTCCTGTCTCTCTCTGTAGTTGGGGTGTGACTGTGATGTTTCCTGTCTCTCTCTGTAGTTGGGGTCTGACTGTGATGTTTCCTGTCTCTCTCTGTAGTTGGGGTGTGACTGTGATGTTTCCTGTCTCTCTCTGTAGTTGGGGTCTGACTGTGATGTTTCCTGTCTCTCTCTGTAGTTGGGGTCTGACTGTGATGTTTCCTGTCTCTCTCTGTAGTTGGGGTCTGACTGTGATGTTTCCTGTCTCTCTCTGTAGTTGGGGTGTGACTGTGATGTTTCCTGTCTCTCTCTGTAGTTGGGGTCTGACTGTGATGTTTCCTGTCTCTCTCTGTAGTTGGGGTCTGACTGTGATGTTTCCTGTCTCTCTCTGTAGTTGGGGTCTGACTGTGATGTTTCCTGTCTCTCTCTGTAGTTGGGGTGTGACTGTGATGTTTCCTGTCTCTCTCTGTAGTTGGGGTGTGACTGTGATGTTTCCTGTCTCTCTCTGTAGTTGGGGTCTGACTGTGATGTTTCCTGTCTCTCTCTGTAGTTGGGGTCTGACTGTGATGTTTCCTGTCTCTCTCTGTAGTTGGGGTCTGACTGTGATGTTTCCTGTCTCTCTCTCTAGTTGGGGTGTGACTGTGATGTTTCCTGTCTCTCTCTGTAGTTGGGGTCTGACTGTGATGTTTCCTGTCTCTCTCTAGTTGGGGTGTGACTGTGATGTTTCCTGTCTCTCTCTGTAGTTGGGGTGTGACTGTGATGTTTCCTGTCTCTCTCTCTAGTTGGGGTGTGACTGTGATGTTTCCTGTCTCTCTCTGTAGTTGGGGTGTGACTGTGATGTTTCCTATATCTCTCTGTAGTTGGGGTGTGACTGTGATGTTTCCTATATCTCTCTCTAGTTGGGGTGTGACTGTGATGTTTCCTATATCTCTCTCTAGTTGGGGTGTGACTGTGATGTTTCCTATCTCTCTCTCTAGTTGGGGTGTGACTGTGATGTTTCCTGTCTCTCTCTGTAGTTGGGGTGTGACTGTGATGTTTCCTGTCTCTCTCTGTAGTTGGGGTCTGACTGTGATGTTTCCTGTCTCTCTCTGTAGTTGGGGTCTGACTGTGATGTTTCCTGTCTCTCTCTGTAGTTGGGGTGTGACTGTGATGTTTCCTGTCTCTCTCTGTAGTTGGGGTCTGACTGTGATGTTTCCTGTCTCTCTCTGTAGTTGGGGTCTGACTGTGATGTTTCCTGTCTCTCTCTGTAGTTGGGGTCTGACTGTGATGTTTCTTGTCTCTCTCTCTAGTTGGGGTGTGACTGTGATGTTTCCTGTCTCTCTCTGTAGTTGGGGTCTGACTGTGATGTTTCCTGTCTCTCTCTCTAGTTGGGGTGTGACTGTGATGTTTCCTGTCTCTCTCTGTAGTTGGGGTGTGACTGTGATGTTTCCTGTCTCTCTCTCTAGTTGGGGTGTGACTGTGATGTTTCCTGTCTCTCTCTGTAGTTGGGGTCTGACTGTGATGTTTCCTGTCTCTCTCTCTAGTTGGGGTGTGACTGTGATGTTTCCTGTCTCTCTCTGTAGTTGGGGTGTGACTGTGATGTTTCCTGTCTCTCTCTGTAGTTGGGGTCTGACTGTGATGTTTCCTGTCTCTCTCTGTAGTTGGGGTGTGACTGTGATGTTTCCTGTCTCTCTCTGTAGTTGGGGTCTGACTGTGATGTTTCCTGTCTCTCTCTGTAGTTGGGGTCTGACTGTGATGTTTCCTGTCTCTCTCTGTAGTTGGGGTCTGACTGTGATGTTTCCTGTCTCTCTCTGTAGTTGGGGTGTGACTGTGATGTTTCCTGTCTCTCTCTGTAGTTGGGGTCTGACTGTGATGTTTCCTGTCTCTCTCTGTAGTTGGGGTCTGACTGTGATGTTTCCTGTCTCTCTCTGTAGTTGGGGTCTGACTGTGATGTTTCCTGTCTCTCTCTGTAGTTGGGGTGTGACTGTGATGTTTCCTGTCTCTCTCTGTAGTTGGGGTGTGACTGTGATGTTTCCTGTCTCTCTCTGTAGTTGGGGTCTGACTGTGATGTTTCCTGTCTCTCTCTGTAGTTGGGGTCTGACTGTGACCTATGGAAGTGAAAAACAGGAGAAGCCAGAGAGGCAGCAATGGTGAGTCCCTGAATGTGTGTGTTTCCTGTGTGTGTTTCCTCTCTTTCTCCCCCCCACTCTCCCTCTATCGCCAGGGTTAAATAAGATAATAGAACAAAAACAAACTCAACTTTTAAGAGATCAGATTTTTGGTTTATAAATACTTTGCTACAATGACACACTTAGTTATCTACCCACCTTTCTTTTAGCATGTGCACGTAGTAAGTAGTACTTACTACGTGGGACCAAGTCATTGTTTTACAAGTCACAAGTAAGTCTCAAGTCTTAGCACTCAAATCCCAAGTCAAGTCTCAAGTCAAGACCGGCAAGTCTCAAGTCAAGACCGGCAAGTATCGAGTCAAGTCTCAAGTCCTGAACTTTGAGTTTCGAGTCCTAAACAAGTCATAATGTGCTCTTCACCAAATGTAATACCATTTAATATTTTTAACAAGAGTAATAGTTAGTATATTACATTTAGGCAAACCATTAATGCTTTTAAAAATATATATATATTTATTACTTTCCAAATAAACTTTATATTTCCATGGAAATACATGGGTAGCCATGAGAAAGACCCCCAATATTAATCGACTATCGAGGATCGCTATGGGGCGCAATCGGGCAATGTAGGCTTGTACACAATCGTCAAGGCTCAAGTCCAAGTCAAGTCACGAGTAATTGGTGTTAAAGTCCAAGTCAGGTCACAAGTCATTGGTGTTAAAGTCCAAGTTGAGTTGCAAGTCATCATATTTGTAACTCGAGTCCAAGTCATGTGACTCGAGTCCACACCTCTGGTAAGTACAACATCATGCTTTCATGATAGGTGTCTTTTCAGATTCCACAATGATTCTTTAGTTGTGGACATTACATCACCACACTCCCTCTCTTGCTCTTGGTCCTCATCTTTGTAAGTCACCTTGATTTAGCACCTGTGTGTTTTATCAGTGTCTTTATGAAAATATTTCTCGAACTCCATGACAGTAGCAAGGGGCTATAGCAGCACACAAGTAGACCACAAATGCATGATGGGAACTACAGCCTTTGGGAATCTTGCTCCGCACTCCAGTCAAATTGGGCACACTCTGCTCCTCGCTCCGCTCCAGCTCTCCTCGCTCCGCTCCAGCTCTGCTCCTCGCTCCGCTCCAGCCATGCTCCTTGCTCCGCTCCAGCTCTGCTCCTCGCTCCACTCCAGCTCTGCTCCTCGCTCCAGCCCTGCTCCTCACTCCGCTCCAGCTCTGCTCCTCGCTCCAGCTCTGCTCCTTGCTCCGCTCCAGCTCTGCTCCTCGCTCTGCTCCTCGCTCCGCTCCAGCTCTGCTCCTCGCTCCGCTCCAGCTCTGCTCCTCGCTCCGCTCCAGCTCTGCTCCTCGCTCTGCTCCAGCCCTGCTCCTCGCTCTGCTCCAGCCCTGCTCCTCGCTCCAGCTCTGCTCCTCGCTCCAGCTCTGCTCCTCGCTCCGGCTCCAGCTCCAATAAAAATAAAAATGTACAGTAAACATTATACTCACAGAAGTTCCAAAAGAATAAAGACATTTCAAATGTCATATTATGTATATATACAGTGTTGTAACAATGTGCAAATAGTTAAAGTACAAAAGGGAAAATAAATAAACATTCATTTGCATTGTATTTACAATGGTGTTTGTTCTTCACTGGTTGCCCTTTTCTTGTGGCAACAGGTCACAAATCTTGCTGCTGTGATGACACGCTGTGGTATTTCACCTAGTAGATATATGGGAGTTTATCAATATTGGGTTTGTTTTCTAATTCTTTGTGGATCTGTATAATCTGAGGGAAACATGTGTCTCTAATATGGTCATACATTTGGCAGGAGGTTAGGAAGTGCAGCTCAGTTTCCATCTCATTTTGTGGGCAGTGTGAACAGCCTGTCTGAGAGCCAGGTCTGCCCTATGGCGGCCTTTCTCAATAGCAAGGCTATGCTCACTGAGTCTGTACAGAGTCAAAGCTTTCCTTAATTTTGCGTCAGTCAAAGTAGTCAGGCATTCTCCCACTGTGTACTCTCTGTTTAGGGCCAAATAGCATTCTAGTTTGCTTAGATTTTTTGTAAATTCTTTCCAATGTGTCAAGTAATTATCTTTTTGTTTTCTCATTATTTGGTTGGGTCTAATTGTGTGGCTGTGTGAGGTCTGTTTGTGTCTGTGAACAGAGCCCCAGGACCAGCTTGCTTAGGGGACTTTCTCCAGGCGATGATTGGTTAGGGTGGGGGTGTGGATGTGGCTGGTGGTGTTGTGGTCTGGATGTATGTACTCTCGGCGTGGGTTCTCTATGTGTAGGTCCGGGGGGAGGTGTCTATTGTTCTTTTGCTCCTGTGTGAAGTGTTGGGGCTGCGGTTGAGGGCAATTACCCGCTGTATGGTAGCAGGGTGGAAGTCTTTTCGTGGTAGCAGGGTGGAGATAACCACTAGTGTGTTGGGGAAAGTAGAAGAAGCTTTTTATATCACTCCCTTTCCTGCTGGGCTCTCAGGTCATTTGTGCCTGTGTGTATTATTATGTGGCTAGGTGAACCTAGTTGGTCCTCAGAAAGAAGGTCTAGGGCCCGCTGGGTGTGGGCTATCAGGGTGGCTGACAGCGGGGGTGTTTGGTCTTGGGGTTCTTCATTTGTCTGTTCTGCTTGTCGATACTGTGGTCAGGGTCTGGGGTAAAATATATAATTGTAATATATTTTTCTTTTGGGCTTTGGAAAAAAGAAAAATAGTTTCAGACTAAACATGACTTGCTCAGATTTGATGGTGTTTTTAGCTTTCTGTTGTCTGTTTGCCAGATCATTTGCTGTATAGCTTTGAAATAAGAATCTTTGGTTGTAGGAATCCTTCCAGGTAATTCCGTCCAAAATCAGGTTGCAGGTTTGAAGTTTTGATTTGGAGTGAAGGTTACATTGTGGAGGGTAGTATCCTGTATATGTCCTTCCTGAAAAATCCAAGTTTATCTAACTCTAAATCTATCTTTTTGTAAAAACATGCTGAACATGCAGGAGCTCATCTGCTGTCTCTCTCTCTCTCTCTCTCTCTCTTTCTTTCTTTCTTTCTTTCTTTCTTTCTTTCTTTCTTTCTTTCTTTCTTTCTTTCTTTCTTTCTTTCTTTCTTTCTTTCTTTCTTTCTTTCTTTCTTTCTTTCTTTCTTTCTTTCTTTCTTTCTTTCTTTCTTTCTTTGTCCCTCTCCTCTCTCTCTTTGTCTCTTTCCCTCCTCTCTGTCTCTCTCCCTCCTGTCTCTCTCTCCTTCTGTAGGTATCTGTGTTGTGACACTCAGACGGAGATGAGGGAGTGGTTCTCCACCTTTCTGACTATCCAGGTGAGAGGACACATACTACTGTCTGTCACACTGGTTATTATGATTCACTGTTCTGTCTGTCATACTGGTTATTATGATTCACTGTTCTGTCTGTCACACTGGTTATTATGATTCACTGTTCTGTCTGTCACACTGGTTATTATGATTCTCGGTTCTGTCTGTCACACTGGTTATTATGATTCACTGTTCTGTCTGTCACACTGGTTATTATGATTCACTGTTCTGTCTGTCACACTGGTTATTATGATTCACTGTTCTGTCTGTCACATTGATTATTATGATCCACTGTTCTGTCTGTCACACTGGTTATTATGATTCACTGTTCTGTCTGTCACACTGGTTATTATGATTCACTGTTCTGTCTGTCACACTAGTTATTATGATTCACTGTTCTGTCTGTCACATTGATTATTATGATTCACTGTTCTGTCTGTCACACTGGTTATTATGATTCACTGTTCTGTCTGTCACACTGGTTATTATGATCCTTTTGGAATTAAGGCCAGAGTATAATTTTCTCTCTCTCTCACTATCTTCTTTTTCTCTCTCTTCTCTCTCTCTGCCCCTCCCCCCTCAGTATGATGGTAACGTGTGGCCAGCGGATGCAGTACAAACACGTGTGACCCGTGCGTTGCCGGTGGATACGCGTCATGGTAATGTGGCGTTGATTCCGTTGCGTGGCAGCGAGAATGAGATGCGGAACAGCGTTGCAGCTTTCACGGCCGACCCGCTTGGCGTGAGTCAATCCTCAAATCACAGGGGCCAATCCACGGTCGTGGGCCTATCAGAGACCTCCATGCTGACACAGCCACTCCAAGCCCTGTCCTGAGTCCCATGATGCAGTGTGTGTGTGGTCAGGAGGGGGGCGGAGTCGACCCTGTGGTCAGGATGGATAACCTCTGGACTCTGATTAACCCTGATTACGGTCATTGCAATCCCTACACACACACACATACACATACACACATACACACACAATTTCCTTATCAGCTGGATGGTGTGTGTGTGTTGTGTATAGTGATCATATACTGTTGTGTTGTCTCTTCGTGCCGTAAGCTTGTCTGTGTCTTGGTTGAATGCGAGCACAGGATGTTGAATCCATACAGAACACTGACTGTGTTAGACATGACTGTTAGCACTCACCATTACACATGACAGAGTTCATGTCAGCCAGTCTGAATGAATTAATCTCTCTCTCTCCCTCTATCCCCCTTCTCTCTCTACTCCCCTCTTTCTTTCCCTCTCTCCCTCTCTCTATCCATCTCTCACCCCTTTCACTATCTCACCCTCTCTCTCTCTCTCTCTCTCTCTCTCTCTCTCTCTCTCTCTCTCTCTCTCGCTCTCTCTCTCTCTCTCTCTCTCTCAGCTCTTTAGAGATGTCTGATAATGGGGCCAGACAAGGTGAGACACTATCTAATATCTAATGTTTGTACGTGTGTAAGAGTGTGTGTGTGGTTATCTAATTGTCTGTGTATGTTCCATAGGGGATAGAGCACCAGCCGTAGAACCCACAAACTCTTCAGAACATTCCAGTAACGACTCCCACACACACACACACACACCTGTGCCTATGAGCTGGACCTCTAAGCAGGGGCAGCAGGTGTGTCATGAGGAGAGAGAGACTCTGTTACCACAGTGCCTTTTAAGACTGCAGTGCACCCTGGGATACATGGAGGACCTGGAAGAAGCTCCTGGTATAGACTGAGAGGCTGAGAACAAAGACTGACTGAGTACAGACTGTTACTGGAACAGACTGACTGAGTACAGACTGTTACTGGAACAACCTGACTGAGTACAGACTGTTACTGGAACAGACTGACTGAGTACAGACTGTTACTGGAACAACCTGACTGAGTACAGACTGTTACTGGAACAGACTGACTGAGTACAGACTGTTACTGGAACAGACTGAATGAGTACAGACTGTTACTGGAACAACCTGAATGAGTACAGACTGTTACTGGAACAACCTGACTGAGTACAGACTGTTACTGGAACAGACTGACTGAGTACAGACTGTTACTGGAACAGACTGACTGAGTACAGATTGTTACTGGAACAGACTGACTGAGTACAGACTGTTACTGGAACAGACTGATTGAGTACAGACTGTTACTGGAACAGACTGACTGAGTACAGACTGTTACTGGAACAGACTGACTGAGTACAGACTGTTACTGGAACAGACTGACTGAGTACAGACTGTTACTGGAACAGACTGACTGAGTACAGACTGTTACTGGAACAGACTGACTGAGTACAGACTGTTACTGGAACAGACTGACTGAGTACAGACTGTTACTGGAACAACCTGAATGAGTACAGACTGTTACTGGAACAACCTGGCTGAGTACAGACTGTTACTGGAACAGACTGACTGAGTACAGATTGTTACTGGAACAGACTGACTGAGTACAGACTGTTACTGGAACAGACTGACTGAGTACAGACTGTTACTGGAACAGACTGACTGAGTACAGACTGTTACTGGAACAGACTGACTGAGTACAGACTGTTACTGGAACAACCTGAATGAGTACAGACTGTTACTGGAACAACCTGGCTGAGTACAGACTGTTACTGGAACAGACTGACTGAGTACAGATTGTTACTGGAACAGACTGACTGAGTACAGACTGTTACTGGAACAGACTGATTGAGTACAGACTGTTACTGGAACAGACTGACTGAGTACAGACTGTTACTGGAACAGACTGACTGAGTACAGACTGTTACTGGAACAGACTGACTGAGTACAGACTGTTACTGGAACAACCTGGCTGAGTACAGACTGTTACTGGAACAACCTGACTGAGTACAGACTGTTACTGGAACAACCTGACTGAGTACAGACTGTTACTGGAACAGACTGACTGAGTACAGACTGTTACTGGAACAGACTGACTGAGTACAGACTGTTACTGTTTGTCTCTGAGAGGCCTGGAGATAATGGGATCTTCACTGACAATCCAGCCGTCACTGTGCCTGTATGCCCCACATCAACCATGTCCCCTCCTCTAACCGTCTCCCTCACTCCCTGTTGTGAACTCTCCCCCACCTCTACCCTCATCTCGTCAGCCTCACCCGTCTCCCCTTCTCTCTTAAAGACTCCCCACCCCACCTCTCCCATGGTGTTCTCCCTCCCTGTTTTAGACTGTGTAATTATTTATTTCTCCAGCAGAGGGAGCAGCATAGGAAGTTAAGGGGGGACTCTGTCCATTTAGAAATAGGATCATGTATGTAGGTAAACTGTTGAAACATTGTGATGTTTCAGACAACCATGACCATCACTAGACATTAAGTTGGTTCCACTAGACTAGAGGGAGGACTGCGATGTGTGTCCTAATTCACTTATTATAGAGACATCATTACTCCCACCCCTAGGTCTTTACCTGTAGAAAGAGACACACACACACACACACACACACTGGCCCTCAAATCTGTTTTTGTGCACTGTCCAAGGAAAGAACTGATCACTCTGTTTACCATTTTATTAAGACTGATTGTCTGTCTGGTACTCTGTCCACTTTAATAAAGACATTTCAACCAGAGCTTTGTATATCATCTAGATTCCCTATGTGATGGCATGTGGATCAGTCAGAAAGGAAAGCATGAAACACCTACATTGTTTGACTGTAGTCTGGTTAAACCAGCATGATGTGGTGAGCTCACGTTCTCTTTCAATTCAGTAAAAACTACCCGTGGGCACAGCGGTAAGACTGGTCTCAAGTCTACTGTGACTGACTGTAGCCTACTGGTCAGAAAGGGTCTACTGTTCTGGGGATGGAACAAAAACCTCTGATGAGAATACAATGTCATAACAAACTCTCAAGTCATCTTATTAAATGTAACATGACAGTTTTAACCTGTCTCTGTCTTATAAATGTGTTTTTATGTGAAAGTAACTTTTGTAAATTCTGCAGTTCTTCAGATAGTAACTGTAGGTATTGTTTTAATAAAGTCAATGCTTGTTGGATCTACAGTATGTGTGTGTGACTGAGATGTAGCACGCTCTGACACTACAACCATTCTGTTCTGTCGTCGGCGTCTGTTCTCTGAATGACCACCCAACCGTTTCCATGGTGCCCAACTGCCTGTGGTAGTCTGTTCTCTGAATGACCACCCAACTGTTTCCATGGTGCCCAACTGCCTGTGGTAGTCTGTTCTCTGAATGACCACCCAACCGTTTCCATGGTGCCCAACTGCCTGTGGTAGTCTGGTCAGACTGAGTAGCAGAGAAGCTCATCACTTACTGTCATTGACTTTGCTCATAACTACTTTATTGAGAAAATAATTGACTTACTGTGATATGTGGTTGTCCCACCTAGTTATGTTAAGATGAATTCACTAACGGTAAGTCTCTGGATAAGAGCGTCTGGTGAATGAATCCAATGTAAAGGTAGATGCTGGCCTGTATTTCTACTCACAGTCCCATTGTAGTCATTAAGCATTCAATCTGTCTACGACGTATTTACATTCATAAAGCTATGACACACACACACACACACACACACACACACTCTCTGCAGGAGAGGAGCGGAAGGATACAACTTTTCATCTTTCACACGTTCCCTGGGCCTGTCTTTCATGACAATGTCACTGCTCAGCCGTAAAATGGAAGCCTGCAGAGGAGGCTGTGTATGTGTCCCCGGTGTTCCACCAGCAGTCCTCTCATCGCCCTGAGCCGAGCCGACACAACAGGTAACACACAGGAGACCCAGGAGGTGTGTGTGTGGGCATGACATTTCCTCGTCCAGCTCCTCTGTGTACAGCCATGGGGCAGCAGCTGTAGTGCTGTCAGAATGTCGGGTTGGAAGACAAACGTTCATCATTAGAAATCACCATGGAAGTTTACAGCTCAGAACCCTCTGAGGATGGACCGAGGCCCTGCACAGACTCACTGATCTACACAGCAACTACTACACAACTACCAGCTCTAGTGATCCTCTTTTACAGAGAGGATCAACCTACACAGTGCCTTTTACAGAGATGATCAACATACACAATGCCTTTTACAGAGATGATCAACCTACACAGTGCCTTTTACAGAGATGATCAACCTACACAGTGCCTTTTACAGAGATGATTAAACCTACACAGTGCCTTTTACTGAGATGATCAACCTACACAGTGCCTTTTACAGAGATGATCAACCTACACAGTGCCTTTTACTGAGATGATTAAACCTACACAGTGCCTTTTACAGAGATGATCAACCTACACAGTGCCTTTTACAGAGATGATCAACCTACACAGTGCCTTTTACAGAGATGATCAACCTACACAGTGCCTTTTACATAGATTATTAAACCTACACAGTAGAGGTGTAGACCTTACCATGAAATGCTTACTCAACCTACACAATGCCTTTTACAGAGATGATCAACCTACACAGTGCCTTTTACTGAGATGATTAAACCTACACAGTGCCTTTTACAGAGATGATCAACCTACACAGTGCCTTTTACAGAGATGATCAACCTGCACACTGCCTTTTACAGGCTGATCATGTCCATAGATCAGAGGACAGTGACATGTCTCAGCTATAGAGGAGAGCACTTTTAATAGGTCTGATAAAAACACCCTGTCCAATCTAGCAAGGAGCTATTCTGAAGAGACAGAGGGGGGAGAGTATATATGGACACAAAGTACACTGTAGACCGTAGACTGCAGACTATAGACTCTAGACTGTAGACTATCGACTCTACACTGTAGACCGTAGACTGTAGACTATAGACTATACACTGTAGACTGTAGACTATACACTGTAGACTGCAGACTATAGACTATACACTGTAGACTGTAGACTACACACTGTAGACTATAGACTATATACTGTAGACTATAGACTATACACTGTAATCTATACACTGTAGACTATAGACTATACACTGTAGACTGTAGACTATACACTGTAGACCGTAGACTATACACTGTAGACTGTTAAGTATAGACTATACACTCTAGACTGTAGACTATACACTGTAGACTGTAGACTAAATACTGTAGACTGTAGACTATAGACTGTAGACTATAGAATATACACTGTAGACTGTTGACTATAGACTGTAGACTATACAGTGTAGACTATACACTGTAGACTGGAGACTATAGAATGTAGACTGTAGACTACAGACTATACACTGTAGACTGTAGACTATAGACTGTAGACTATAGACTATGCACTGTAGACTGTAGACTATAGACTGTAGACTATAGAATATACACTGTAGACTGTAGACTAGACTGTTGACTATACACTGTAGACTATAGACTGTAGACTATAGACTATACACTGTAGACTAGACTGTTGACTATAGACTGTAGACTACAGTGTAGACTATACACTGTAGACTGGAGACTATAGACTGTAGACTACAGACTGTAGACTATAGACTGTAGACTATAGACTGTAGACTGTAGACTATGGACTGTAGACTATAGACTGTAGACTATAGACTATACAGTGTAGATTATAGACTGTAGACTGTAGATTATAAACTATATACTGTAGATTGTAGACTATACACTGTTGAATATAGACTGTAGACTGTAGACTATACACTGTAGACTATACACTGTAGACTGTAGACTATAGACTGTAGACTATAGACTGTAGACTGTAGACTATAGAATATACACTGTAGACTGTAGACTGTTGACTATAGACTGTAGACTATACAGTGTAGACTATACACTGTAGACTGGAGACTATAGAATGTAGACTGTAGACTACAGACTATACACTGTAGACTATAGACTGTAGACTATAGACTATAGACTTTAGACTATAGACTTTAGACTATAGACTATAGACTGTTGACTATAGACTATAGACTGTAGACTATAGACTATAGACTATACACTGTAGACTATACACTGTAGACTATAGACTATAGGCTGTAGACTGTAGACTATACACTGTAGACTATAGACTATAGGCTGTAGACTGTAGACTACATTCTATATGGAAGACTGGCCCAGACTGACCGATTCAGTCTAATGTGAGTTGTGTCTCGCCAGGTTAACGCCTGACTGAACCCCCCACTTCAGGAAGCCATCTCCATGACAACCCTTTCTCTAGCTCTCCATCTTATCTGCAGAATCAGTTTGCTCCAGGTTGTGTAACTGTGCCATCCAGCCGGCACAAAAGGAGAGGTGGGAGAAGTCATTTTCACTTTCTGGGGTTAGAGGGGACAGTTTGTTTAGTTCTGCTCCGCCTGTCTTTCTGTCTGTCTGTGTCTGTCTGTCTGTCATTGAATGGATCAGCTGACTTGACACTCTTGCTTATTTTGGACTAGCACTCACACGTGTCTTTTCTTACCAGCACGGACTTGCTGATAGCCATTTTGTAGAGTTTTACATTTTAAATGTTTTACAAATGCACTAACTTCATGTCGCTCTGAATAAGAGTGTCTGTTAAATGACTCAAATGGAAATGTAATGTACAGGTAATGAAGGGGAGAAGAGGGAGAGAGGAGGACAAGACGAGTGGATGAGAAGCGGAGTAGGAGGAGACGGAGAGAGGAGGACAGGACGAGTGGATGAGAAGCGGAGTAGGAGGAGAGAAGGAAGGGTAGCCGAGGGGACAGGAGGAGACTGGGGTCGAGTGAGAGATTAGTTATGCTAAAGATGCTGAAGGTTAGTCTGCCACTCTGACTGAAATGTGTTTGTGTGTGTGAATGGCATATGCTGGCAGAGGAAGGAACGTCCCTTTTATTCACTGCACAGTCTAATTACTGTAAGAAAAACATGGTTGAGGCTGTAGGGCACACACGCACGCACACACACACACACACACCATGATGAGGACAGATGCAATCATTGATTAGGAGTGAGGTAGTCAAAAATAATCTCCTCCTTGAAGCTGCCAGGCTTTTCATTGTGAGTTAGAACGGGTTAAATCTAGATAGGGAGTTGTTGAATAAAATAGTTTTGCTACATGTTAGTACAGGGAGATGAGTTTCCCACTGACTGCAGGCTCCAGGAATCTGTGGAAGTGTTGTTTCTTCTTTATGTACAGTGGCAAGAAAAAGTATAAACTATATTGAATACATCATTTAAACATTCACAGCGTAGGTTGGGAAAAGTATGTGAACTCCTAGGCTTATGACTTCTCCAAAAGCTAATTGGAGTCAGGAGTCAGCTAACCTGGAGTCCAATCAATGAGACGAGATTGGAGATGTTGGTTAGAGCTGCCCTGCCCTATAAAAAACAGTTTGCTATTCACAAGAAGCATTGCCTGATGTGAACCATGCCTCGAACAAGAGAGATCTCAGAAGACCTAAGATTAAGAATTGTTGCCTTGCATGAAGCTGGAAAGGGTTACAAAAGTATTTCTAAAAGTCAGTCCACGGTAAGACAAATAGTCTATAAATGGAGAAAGTTCAGCACTGTTGCTACTCTCCCTAGGAGTGGCCGTCCGGCAAAGATGACTGCAAGAGCACAGCGCAGAATGCTCAATGAGGTTAAGAAGAATCCTAGAGTGTAAAGCTAAAGACTTGCAGAAATCTCTGGAACATGCTAACATCTCTGTTGTCTTCGATACGTAAAACACTAAACATGAATGGTGTTCATGGGAGGACACCTTGGAAGAAACAACTGCTATCCCCAAAAAACATTGCTGCACGTCTGAAGTTTGCTAAAGTGCACCTGGATGTTCCACAGCACTACTGGCAAAATATTCTGTGGACAGAAGAAACTACAGTTGAGTTGTTTGGAAGGAACACAACACTGTGTGTGGAGAAAAAAAGGCACAGCACACCAACATCAAAACCTCATTCCAACTGTAAAGTATGGTGGAGGGAGCATCATGGTTTGGGGCTGCTTTGCTGCCTCAGGGTTTGCTATCATCGACGGACAAATTAATTCCCAAGTTTATCAAGACATGTTGCAGGAGAATGTCCGCCAATTGAAGCTCAACAGAAGTTAAGTGATGCAACAGGACAACAACCCAAAACACAGAAGTAAATCAACAACAGAATGGCTTGAACAGAAGAAAATACACCTTCTGGAGTGGCCCAGTCAGTCCTGACCTCAACCCTATTGAGATGCTGTGGCATGACCTGAAGAGAGCGGTTCCCAAGAATATTGCTGAACTGAAAAAGTTTTGTAAAGAGGAATGGTCCCAAATTCCTCCTGACCATTGTGCAGGTGTGATCTGCAACTACAGAAAACGTTTGGTTGAGGTTATTGCTGCCAAAGGAGGGTCAACCTGTTCCAAGGGTTCACATACTTTTTCCACCCTGCACTCGGTGTTTACACGGTGTGTTCAGTAAAGACATCAAAACGTTTAATTGTTTGTGTGTTATTAGTTTTTACTAAGACTGTGTTTGTCTATTGTTGTGACCTAGATGAAGATCAGATTACATTGTATGACCCATTTATGCAGAAATCCACGTATTTCCAAAGGGTTCACATACTTTTTCTTGCCACTGTAAAATATCCAATCTATGTCTAGATACACGACTGGTAGACAAGACTAAGTACCCAAGTACATCACACACACACACACACACACACACACACACACACACACACACACACACACACACACACACACACACACACACACACACACACACACACACACACACACACACACACACACACACACACACAAACTGGATCATGCAGGCCAGTCTTTGTTCTTCTGCTATGGTAAAAGCCTCAGTTACACTTAATATGGATCAATATTTCACTCTCTCTCTGTCTCTTTCAAATTCAAATTGAAATTCAAGTTCAAGCTTATTGGCATGAAAAACATTGTCAGTATTGCCAAAGCAACAATGTATTCAATATACATTGTAATAAAATTATAAAGAATAACAAATAATTATATAAAATGGTAGTAAATAATAATACTACAAAATTAACAACAATAAAATGGTAACAGTCAATAGTAGAAATGTAATACATATAAAAAGCTATAACTATAACTAACTTCGTCACCATTACATCAGTACTACAACTACCATCATCATTACTACTACTACTACCACCACCATTATTAAACTGCTATCATTACCATCACCCTACTACCCATGCCACTATTATTTGGAATGATAATCACTACAACAACAATAATAATAGTAATAAAAATAATAGTAAGAACAAGTAATGTTTACTATGCAGATGTTATTATTCAGTGTCCCTTCATATTTGGCTGCAAGAGGAGCCATTGCTCCTTCGCCCATGAGTTTTTAATTTTTTCTTCCTCTGGGTTTAATAAGTTAAAGTTTGGATTAAATGTAGCCATTTCTGTGAATAATGTATCTCTTGGTGAGGAATATGTATCACAGTAAAGGAGAAAGTGCATCTCTGTTTCTACCTCCCCTGTTGTGCAGTGATCACATGTACGCTCCTCTTTGGGTAGCCATGTCTTTTTATGTCTGCCGGTTTCTATTGCCAATTGGTGGTCACTTAGCCTGTACTTGGTAAGGATCTGTCTCTGCTTCGTATCTCTGACAGAGTAGAGATAATCAGCTAATTCATATTCTCTGGTTAGGGCCAGATAGCAATTTAGTCGGCTTTGGGAATTTGTTTCGTTTTTCCAATTTTGTATATATGAGTCCTTTGATTGGTTCATGATTTTGTTTATTGGAATTCTTTCTTTTGAAGCGATGCTGGTGTCAGCTTGGTTGGTTAGGTCCAACACCAGCTGACTGAGGGCTCGTTTCTGGGCTCAGTTCTTGGGTTTGAAGTGCTTTAAATTGCAGACTTGAATTTGGATTTGAATTTAGATGTAGCCAACATTTTTATGATCTTTTCTGTATTTTCATTACCACTGGAAAGCGGACAGATTCTGCCCTACATGCATTAGTCAATGTATTTCTCTGGACTTGTAGAATTGTCCAACAGAATTCTGCATGTAGGGCTTCAATTGGATGTTTGTCCCACATTTTAAAGTCCTGCTTATTGAGTGGCCCCCAAACCTCACTTCCGCAAAGAGCTATTGGTAGGATTACACTGTCAAATATTTTGGTCCAAATTCTAATTGGGAGGTTGATTTTTAATAATTTCATTTTTATTGCATACAGTGCTCTGCAGGCTTTTTCTTTGAGTGCATTCACTGCCATATTACAGTTTCCCGATGCAGATATGGTCAGACCAAGGTATGAGTCATTTTTAGTGTGTTCAATTATGGTGTTGTTCAGGGTGAATTTATCTTTGTGTTTCTGACATCAGTTTTTTTGGGGGGGAAAATCATGATTTTCGTTTTCTTTTTTTTACTGCCAGGGCCCAATTATGGCAATGTTGCTCTAAAATGTTAAGGTTCTGTTGAAGACCTTCTTTGGTTGGTGATAGAAGTACCAAATCATCAGCATACAGCAGGTATTTTACCTCTGTGTCAAGTCCTGGAGAATGGTCCAACATGTCTGCTAATTACTTGATATAAATGTTGAAAAGATTTGGACTCAAACTGCAGCCTTGTCTCACACCTCGACGTTGTGAAAATAATTATGTTCTTTGGTTTTGGGTTTTATTGCACACTTGTGTTCTGTGTACATACATTTTATTAAGTCATACACTTTACCACCAAGCCAACTTTGGAGAATTTTGTAGAATAGCCCTTCATGCCAAAAACTTTTTTAAAGTCAATAAAGCAAGCACAGATTTTGCCCTCTTTTTTTTGGTGGTCGTGTTTATTAATGAGTGTGTGTAAGGTGTATACATGGTCAGTAGTTCGATGGTTGGGGAGAAAGCCAATTTGCCATTTACTTAAAAAAAAAAGAAAATCCTTGAATTCAAATAGCTACAGAAAACCTTTCCCAAATTGCTGTTTACGCAAATTCCCCTGTAATTATTGGGGTCTGATTTGTCTCCACTTTTGTGGATAGGGGAGATGAGCTCCTGGTTCCAGACATCAGGAAAGCAGACAGAAGTTAGTACCATGTTGAACAATTTAAGCATTTTGAAACTTAGGTGTGCTGTTTTTCACCATTTCATTCCTGATGTTATCTAGACCACAAGCCTTTTTTGATTTTGTAGATTTGAGCTTTTTATTTAGTTATTGTTGTGTTATTGGGTAATCTAATGGATATTGGTTGTTTTTAATGACTGATTCAAGGATGTTACATTTTTCTTGAATTTCTTATTGGTTAAGTTGTAAGTCTTTTTGTGGGATGTTTTTGTATAGATGATCAAAACAAGTTTTACAAATTTCTTCATCTTGTATGGCTAATTCTTGTGGCTTTGTTGTGCTTAAATTGTTCCACATGTCCCAGAACTGATTTTGGTCAATTGCGTTATCAATTTAGTGTCTTACTGGTATAATTTTATTTCTTGTGTTTCAGTGTATGTTTCTACTGTTTCAGAGTTTCAAAGTATTCACAGCGTAGCTCTGGCTTATTTTGCTGCTTATGTTTTTCATTTGACATTTGTCTCAGGTGTTTTCTAATTGTTTTACATTCATTATCAAACAATTTTTCAGAAACATTTAGTTTTTTGTTTCTGTTGTTACATTTCTTTGGTTTTGTCAAATGTACTTTTGATGCTATTTATGTTTTGAGTAGCCTTCTTTATTGTTGAAGAACTGTATAGAGTTCATCATTTCATTTGAGTTCAATGACTCAGTGCATCTCTCTGCACTGTTTGGAGCCCATCTGTATGATTGGTTTATGTTGTACAGTTTATTGGGCTGTTTTTATGAATGAATATTGCCAGTTAATTTCTTCAGAAACATGATAGTCTGACAATGGTGTCTGTGGTCTGACAGTGAATGCACTAATGGAGGAGGGGTCAATGTCAGTGATGGCATAATCGACTACACTTGTCCCAAGAGCTGAGCAGTAAGTAAACTGACCTCAAGAGTCCCCTCTGATTCTACCATTCAGCATGTACAGGCCTAAGGCTCCACAGATGCACTAACTCCTTCCCATTTTTGTTCAGTATTTGGTCAGAACTGTTTCTATTATTTATAATAGGGCTGCTGTACAAGGAGGGGTATCCAAATATGTGGTGGTTACCTCCCGCATCAGTGTAGTCAGGCTCAGAACCTGTTCTTGCATTGAAATCTCCACAAAGAAGCACTTTACCCTCTGCCTGAAATGGAATGATTTCTGTATGGAGATTGTCAAAAAACTGATCATCATAATATGATGAATCTGAAGGAAGAGCAGAAGCTGCACATATGTATAAATCCTTGTCACAATAGATTGTACCTTTGTTAAGTTTTAACCAAATGTGGTTAGTAACTTTTTTCATTTCATTCAGTGCTAATTCCTGCTTATGCCAAATGATGATTCCACCTGAGTCTCGGCCCCGTTTAACATTTTTCTGTTTGATTGATGGTAGTAAACTTTCTCTATAGCCTGAGGGACACTGAGTATCTATGTCTCCACGACACCATGTTTCCAGTAGGATTATGATGTCCTGTCCCTTGATGTTTTTAATAAATTCTGGATTTGTTGTTTTATATCCAAAATGTGAAGAGTATAGGCCCTGGATATTCCAAGAGCTGATAGTTAATGATCTCACTTATAATTGGTGATGTTCTCTGGTTTGAGTAAAGTACATTGAAAAAAAACAAAATAAAATAAATATATATATACACATACACACATAGACACACACACATATATATACAGTACATATACACACACACATATATATATATATATATGTATATACATATACACATACACACATATATATACATACACACATATATATACATATACACATACACACACACACATATATATAAACATATACATATATATATACTGTATATATGCACACACACACATATATATATATATGTATATACATATACACATACACACATATATATACATACACACATATATATACATATACACACACACACACACACACACACACACACACACACACACACACACACACACACACACACAAACACATATACACATATACATATACTGTATATATATATATACATACACACACACACACACCATTACATATCATTATTATTATAATACCAGTGTCAATAAAATAAAGAATAGTTTTAAACAAATTAATAAGAAAGGAATAAGATTGCACAAAAAACAAGTACAATGCAATCTGCAACCCTGTGTGTGTGCGTCCGTGCGTGTGTTTGTGTGTGTGTGTGTGTGAATTAAAGGGTCTGTCTAGCCCAGTAGTCTGCATATTAGATGCAGTAGTTGGCGCACCTCTCCTACCTCTGATTGTTCTAGGTGTCTTTTTCCAGAGGTTACCTCAGCATATGTAGGATGGTGATCTGAATGATACATGGTGTGGATTGCATCATGTGGTGTACTTCTCTGAAGGACAGTGTTCTGCCCAACCCTAGAGTAGTGGTCAGTGCTGTGTTGTGATGGGCCTGGTCTAGTAGAGCTGTGTTGTGATGAGCCTGGTCTAGTAGAGCTGTGTTGTGATGGGCCTGGTCTAGTAGAGCTGTGTTGTGATGGGCCTGGTCTAGTAGAGCTGTGTTGTGATGGGCCTGGTCTAGTAGAGCTGTGTTGTGATGAGCCTGGTCTAGTAGAGCTGTGTTGTGATGGTGTCTAGTAGAGCTGTGTTGTGATGGGCCGGGTCTGGTCGTGCTGTCCTGAGGCGGGTCTGGTCTGGTAAATCTGTACTGTGTTAGGCCTGGTCTTATAGAGTACTGTGCTGTAATAAGCTGTGTCTGGCTCTTCTCTCCTAGGGATGTTGTACTGTTGTTTCAGAAGGTGGGGCGGGGGGCCTCTGCTGCTGGGGTGATGGGTGTATGGGTCCCTGCCAAGTGTTGCATCCTTTAGGTCCTTGGCAGAGGTTCTGATACTGTCCTGATCAAGATGTACATTATGGTATAAATGTTGACATGTCAGAGTGGGGTGGTGAGCCGTTCTGACGTTGAGCAGTGAGGCACAGTCCACAGTGATCTGATGATTTATCTTTTCAATCAACTTTCCTGGGAAGTCTTTTCTTGGTATGAGGGTGGACACAACTATATTGGTTGTTGGGAACATAGCCTGTGCCCGTTCTGCCACTCTTCGCACTGCCCCAGATACATTTTCACCTTTGGCATGAAGGTCGTTTGTGCCAGTTTGGGCGATGATGTTGTCGGGGATGTCAATCCTGGTCTGACTGAGTAGCTGCTATGCAAAATCAGTTGTAGGACACCAAAATGGATACACCTGGAGTCTAGAGAATAATCTCTCCTGGACTAAGAACTTCCCATTTGAATCGATAATGATTGCACTTGTGGGTGGTTGTCTGGGTGGAGGAGACTGGGAGGCTGGTAGGTTGACCTTACTCCTGAGGTGCTGACCTGTTGCACCCTCGACAACCACTGTGATTATTATTATTTGACCCTGCTGGTCATCTATGAACATTTTAACATCTTGGCCATGTTTTGTTATAATCTCCACCCGGCACAGCCAGAAGATGACTGGCCACCCCTCATAGCCTGGTTCCTCTCTAGGTTTTCCTAGCCACCGTGCTTCTACACCTGCATTGCTTGCTGTTTGGGGTTTTAGGCTGGGTTTCTGTACAGCACTTTGTGACCATCTGATGAAAGAAGGGCTTTATAAATAAATTTGATTGATTGACCTGGGCTGGATCAGACTTGGAGGCTGGTAGGCTGACCTGGGCTGGATCAGACTGTCAAGCTGGTAGGTTGACCTGGGCTGGAGCAGACTGGGAGGCTGATAGGTTGACCTGGGCTGGAGCACACTGGGAGGATGGTAGGTTGACCTGGGCTGGAGCACACTGGGAGGCAGGTAGGTTGACCTGGGCTGGAGAAGACTGTGCTGGAGTGGACTGGGAAGCTGGTAGGCTGACATGGGCTAGAGCAGACTGGGAGTCTGGTTGGCTGACCTGGGCTGGAGGCCATGCTGGTTATGCTTGTGGACATGTTCTCTAGATGCAGAGGACATAATGACAAGCTGCTGGTTGAGGGTGTTAATGTACCTCTCTCTCTGCTCTGGCTCCTCTCTTGTTGTGCTCCGATGGTCTCTGAGGTCATCATTTGTCTGACTCAGTTTGTCCATTCTGCTTTCTAATTTAGCAATAGATGCTCTGCTCTCCTCCCTGAACTGTTTCATCTCTTCTTTTAGTTTCTGGACAGCGTCCTCCTCTTGAAGCTTGTTCTCTCTGAGTTCTATGACCTCTGCTTGAACTAGAGAGAGGGTGTTGTGGAAACGTTGCATAGCAGGTGTTCTTGGTGTTGTAGGCATGTCCTTGGCTCTGTCTGCTGCAGGTGAGGTAGGTAGAGGGACACTGAGGGCTTCTTGCTGGGTCACAGAGACCGCTGGGGCCTGCTCTTCTCCATCTCCCTCCTTGACTTTTTCCTCCGTTTCTGAGATGAGTTCAGCTTCTGCTTTTAGGGTAGCAAACCTATTCTCTAAAGCCTGGAGGCTTGAATCATTGCCTTGTATCAATACAGTTCTATTATTATATATGTTTACTGTTTGATTCGTGTTGCTCTGGTCAGCTTCTTCAAAATGCTGATCTGACATCCTTGGCTGATGCCTCTCTTTTTGAGAAAGGGAAATGGTTACAAATAACCCTTTTCTACGTGCCCTCGTTTTGCAACTGGTAAGATCTGCAAACAGGATAGGAAACACTCTGAATTTTCCAAAACTGTTAACCATTTGTCTGTGAGTGAATCAGAACGCATATAGCAGGCAAAACCCTGAGGAATCTCTGTCCTGGAAAAAGTGATTTTGACACATTGCTCATTTGGGAACCCCTCCCTATTGAAAATGACCATATATAGGCATATGAATGCAGTACACGTCGCTTCCTTATGATGTCAACAGCCTCGAGACGGTGTTTCCCTCCATTTTGGATGAATTTAGAGCAGAGAAAAACAGGAAACAATGAAGACCCTCTTTCTGAAAAAGTTCCCGTGGCGCTGCACGAGAAGTCACGGAGTGTCTTTTGTAGCCTCGTTATTGATCAGTTTATATTCGGCTGATTTATAATAGTAAATATACGTAAAAGTGTTCCTAAGGATACATTTAAAACTATGTTTGATTGTTCTTGGACAAGTTTAGAGGTATAATTTGAGCGAGTTCGCGCTGCGTTTCAATGGAGTAGTGGAAGCTGTCGTTTCTGATTATAACGCGAACCAAATGGAGGATTTATGGATAAAAGACGTTACTTTTTCTAACAAAAGAACCATGGATTGTCTTCGTTGGACACTTAGGATGACCTCAGCAGAAGTTCTTCAACAGGTAATTGATTTGTTTTCGCTGTGAAATGTGTTATGTGTGCCATTGTAACAGGCAGAGACTCCAGCAGTTCCTCCTGCTCACCACCAGAGGGAACCCTCTCCTGAATATTAAGCCCTGATCCTCAACTCCCACATACCTGGCTCCAATCACCGTTGCACCTGTCTCCCATTAATAGACTATTTAGGCTCTCTCTCCCTTTCTCTCTTTGCTAAGTCTTGTTATCCCTGGTGATCATTTCTGAGCGTTTTCTCCGTGTCTGTCATATAGTGGTTATACTCTGGACTGTTTTTCCTTTTTGATTCTTGCTGCCTGCCCTGGACTATATTCTTTACTGGACTGAATTTTGTAAGCTTGCTGCCTGCCCTGACCTAATGCCTGTACCCGGATTACGATTTGCCTTATCCCTGCTGTTGTGTTTGCTGGCGATTGACCCTGTTAAATGCGACCAAGATTGTAATAAAACTGCAAATGGATCCTCACTCTCATGGTGCTTCATTACAGAAGACTTCGCCTCTTCGCGATCCAGCAGCTCTGGTCCAAATGTCACGGAGATCTCACTCAAGCAAACCAGCTCGCCGTTCATCAACAGCAGCTAACCCATCTAACTCACGGTAACGGAGGAACTCGTCCGGACGCTACAGAGGTTGCAGATGTCGGCTCCCGAACTCAGCCCCTCCTCAGCCCGAGCGCAAGTATGGGCACCTCTCCACCACCGGCACCTACAGTTAACCCACGTCTGGCTCTCCCTGAGAAGTTTGACGGTAACCCCACTAAGAGTAAGGGATTTCTACTGCAATGTTCATTATTTATTGATCAACAACCAGCGATGTATGTCACTGGCCTTCAGCAAGATTTCCCTGGTATGTTCTCTCCTCACTGGCAGAAGCGTTAGAGTGGGTAACGGTTTGGAGAGAGGATGGCACGGCTTTTCCATCGTTCGGTGCCTTTCTTCAACGCTTCCGGGAAGTATTTGAACACCCGGAGGGAGGCATGAGAGCTGGTGACCGACTACTCGCGTTGAACCAGGGCAGGAATACTGCAGCAGAATATGCCTTGACATTTCGCACTCTGGCAGCCCAAACCGACTGGGTTGAGAGCACGCTTAAACTGCTCTTTTCAAGGGACTCAGTTTGGAATTACAGTCTGAACTGGCCTGCCGAGATGAAGGAGATCGCTGAATCAGTTCATCGAACTCACCATACAGATTGACAATCTGATTGATCAGGCGCCTACTCAGAGCAGGACCCACCAGCACACAATGTCCCGTGACTCTTCCTCCAACCGAACCCATGCAGCTCGGATATACTCACCTGACTCCGGAGGAACGTGAACGCCGCATACGTCAACATCTCTGCCTCTATTGTGGTCAACCGGGCCATCTAAGGGCGTTTTGCCCCACAAGACCACCTCCTCGTAATCCCTCTTGGTGAGTCCTTGTGTTCAAGCACACCACTCCAGTACTTGCATCAAAGTGCCGATAGTATTATCTCTAGAGGACAATCATATAACCACATCAGCACTATTAGACTCCCGGAGCAGCCGGCAACTTTATGTCTCATGAGTTTGCCCAACAACAACAATTGCCATTAATCACCTGTGACTCTCAATTGGCAGTGGAGCGCTAGATGGAGCGACCTCTCGGCGATGGAGGGTCCTGCACTACCGTGGACCTTGACTACAGACCGGTACCCGCCACACGGAGGTAATTCGCTTCGTCATCACATCACCCATAACCCGGTAATCCTTGGGCTTCCTGCACGGCAACATAACCCGCTCATCTCATGGAGAGGAGGGTCGATCATCAAATGGGACCCGTCATGCCACTCCAACTGCTTGACTGGCAGCCCTTCACTCTCCATTCAGGCCGTTACGGTAAAGGGCCAGAGCCAGCTCTTTTCCCCACTCTACCCATTGAATACTCTGACCTCATCAAAGCTTTCCAGCAAGACCAAGGCGATGGAACTACCCCTCACCGATCAAGCGACTGTGCCTTGAGCTACTACCAGGTACAAAGCCACCCAAGGGCGAATCTTTCCCTATCTCAACCCGAATCAGAAGCCATGAAAAACTACATCGAGGAAGAACTATCGAAGGGGTTCATTAGAGCATCGACATCACCTGCGGCGGCGGGCTTCTTCTTTGTTAAAAAAGAAAGAGCGGTGGTTTACGCCCCTGTATTGACTTCCGGGGGTCTCAACGACATCACTGTCAAGTTTCGATATCCTTTACCGCTGGTTCCAGCTGCCCTAGAACAACTCCGCCAAGCCAAGTACTTCTCCAAACTGGACCTCCGCCGGCGCCTACAACCTCATTCGCATCCGGGACCGGTGATGAATGGATGACAGCCTTTCTACCAGCACTGGGCACTATGAGTATCTGGTTTATGCCTTTCGGGCTGTCTAATAGTCCCTCCGTGTTTCAATCATTTATCAATGACGTCTTTCGGGACATGCTGAATCGCTGGGTAATTGTATACATTGATGACATTCTCATCTATTCCAACACCTATGAAGAACATGTGCAACATGTGAGAACAGTATTGCAACGACTCATAGATCACCAGCTATCGCCAAAGCAGAGAAGTGCGAATTTCACCAGACTTCCACATCTTTTTGGGCTACATCATCAGCCAGGAGGAGTCGCCATGGGCGAGAAGAAGGTCAAGGCCGTTCTAGACTGGCCCCTGCCAGTAACAGCAAAAGGAGTTACAACGCTTCTTGGGATTTGCTAACTTCTACCGGCGCTTCATCAGGAATTTCAGCTCGGTGGCTCCTTAACCTCTATGACTAAAAGAAACTCATCACACCTCACCTGGTCAACTACAGCACAGGAGGCTTTAAGAACTCAAGGCACGTTTCACATCGGCCCCCATCCTCCACCACCCTAATCCTGAACTCCCATTTACAGTTGAGGTGGGCGCATCTAATACGGGCATTGGAGCTATTCTTTCACAGCGACGCGGATCCCCACTCAAGCTCTATCCGTGCGCCTATTATTCCCGCAAACTTAGTCCAGCCGAGCAGAACTACGACGTCGGAAACCGGGAACTGTTGGCCATGAAAGCAGCTATGGAGGAGTGGCGTCATTGGCTGGAGGAGCTAAACATCCCTTAGTGATTCTAACGGACCACAAGAACCTGGAATACTTGAGGTCTGCCAAGAGACTGAACCCCAGACAAGCGAGGTGGGCACTCTTCTTCTGCGATTTGACTTCACTGTTACCTATCGTCGGTTCTAAGAACACCAAGGCAGGCATTATCACGCCAACACGACGATTGCAGCGCCCACTGAACCCAAGGAAACCCTGCTTCCTGAGTGGGTGTCGTGGCCCCGATTCAGTGGGACATCATGACAGAGCTCACCCAAGCCAACTCACAGAGGACTCCTCCGCCTCGAATGCCCCCTAACAAAACGTTTGTACCTCAGGACCTCTGTCAGAAGGTGCTAAAGCAAGTTCACTCCGTACTCAGCTCCGGTCATCCGGGAATCGCGACACAGTGCACCTGCTTCAGAACAGCTTCTGGTGGCCAACCTTTGAGGCAGACACAATAAAGTTCATTAACGACTGCACTACCTGTAACACAAATAAACATCTCAGACAACTACCATCGGGCCTACTGCAACCACTACCAGTTCCCCACCGACCATGGTCCCCATCTCGCCATAGACTTCATTACCGATCTCCCCAAGTCCAATGGGAATACCACAATACTCACTGTCATAGATCGCTTCTCCAAGGCTTGCCGGTTGATTCCACTTCCCAAACTGCCTACAGCATTGGAAACCGCCGAACTCATGTGCAACCTGGTGTTCCGCTTCTATGGCCTGCCAGAGGACATCGTGTCGGACCGAGGGCCCCAATTCACATCCAGAGTATGGTCAGCATTCTTCCAACAACTCAACATCAACATCAGCCTTACTTCAGGGTATCACCCGCAATCTAACGGTCAAACAGAACGCCTCAATCAAGAGATCACCCGGTTTCTCAGATCCTACTGTCATCAGAACCAAGCAGACTGGAGTCGATTCCTCATGTGGGCGGAGTATGCACAGAACTCACTCCAGAAACCCTCCACCAAGTTTAACCCCATTCCAGTGTGTAATGGGCTTCCAACCTCCTGTTTCCATGGTCAGGGAACCCACCGAGGTACCCTCTGTCAATGACTGGCTCCAGAGAAGCGAGGACATCTGGAGTCAGGCCCATACCCACTTACTACATGCAGTCAGGAGACAGAGGTTGCAGGCCAATCGCCACCGCCGCCTTCAACCCCGAATATACTCCAGGTCAATGGGTCTGGCTATCCACTCGAGACCTACGCCTCAAACTCCCTGCAAGAAACTCAGTCCCAGGTATGTGGGTCCCTTCCAAATAATCAAACAAATCACACCAGTTTCCCTTCCGTTTGGCATTACCCGCTAATTACCGTATCTCTCCTACTTTCCATGTATCTCTTCTCAAACCGCTGGTGGTCCGAGCGGAGGAGGAGCAGACCAGGAGCAGGGCCCCCACCCATCTTGGTGGACGGCGAGAGGTATATCGGCTTCGAGATCTACTCGATTCCAGACGCCGGGCAGGCTCCTCCAATATCTGGTAGACTGGGAGGGAGTGCGGACCGGAGGAGCGATCCTGGGTTAATGCAGAAGACATACTCGACCCGCACTCATGACTGAGTTCCATAGGGCGCACCGGGGCCCCCGACCTCGAGAAGACCCGGCGTCGTTCGCCTCTTCGGCGTCAGAGGCGCTCACAGGGAGGCTCTGTAACAAGCGAGACTCCGCGGTTCCTCCTGCTCACCACCAGAGGGAACCTCTCCTGAATATTAAGCCCTGATCCTCAACTCCCACATACCTGGCTCCAATCACCGTTGCACCTGTCTCCCATTAATAGACTATTTAGGCTCTCTCTCCCTTTCTCTCTTTGCTGAGCAAGTCTTGTTATCCCTGGTGATCATTTCCTGAGCGTTTTCTCCGTGTCTGTCATATCGTGGTTATACTCTGGACTGTTTTCCCTTTTTGATTCTTGCTGCCTGCCCTGGACTATATTCTTTACTGGACTGAATTTTGTAGCTTGCTGCCTGCCCTGACCTAATGCCTGTACCCGGATTACGATTTGCCTTATCCCTGCTGTTGTGTTTGCTGGCGATTGACCCTGTTCGTACGACCAAGATTGTAATAAAACTGCAAATGGATCCTCACTCTCATGGTGCTTCATTACAGCCATGATGGCTAATCGATACATGGCTATTGGAAAAATATGTGAGGTGCTAGCCTCAAACAATGAAATGTGCTGCTTTCGCCGTAAAGCCTTTTTGAAATCTGACAACGCTGTGATTTTGCCAAGAAACATAGCTTTTGATGAGTATGGAACACTTGCATATTGGTGGATGTTTAATAATTCCATTTTGGGATTTGGTAGTGTCGGGACGAGCCCGCTAGCGACCCAGCAATCCCTGACTGGTTAACTAGCTAGTTTATTTTAGGAGAGTCCCTAGCAACTGCTTAGCAACTGGTAAACAATTCAGCTAGCTAAGATAACTGTACAATTCTTTGAAAAATAGTTACTTTTCCAAAAGCCTGTCTTCTTCGTTTGTTGCTTGTTTTGTCTCCTATTCAGTCTTGCAGCTTTCTTTTGCTTTTTTCCAATGTACTTCACTCTAAAAACCATTTCAATATTTGTAAGAGCAAATTTTTGTCAGCAGCTGCTGCTCAATTTGCAACTCTAGAATCTTTCTTTCTCTCTCAATTCAATTCAATTCAATTTGCTTTATTGGCATGATGTAACAATGTACATATTGCCAAAGCTTAATTTGAATATTTACAATATTAAAATAGTAAGAATCAAAACTGTCAACGGGACAACAGTAACAACAATAACCAAGGGCCAAAATAACCACACATTGAACAATAACTAAGCATACAGTAGTTCATACACTGTTCTATTTTCCGTTTATAATTTAACTCACCACCTGCACTTGCTTTCCCAGCGTATACGTTACAGCATACTGCCTCAACAAATGGAAGCAGCAGGTAGTCAGGACATCTCCCAGACGGTCGACAAACAGGGATACCAACTTCGTCAACACCATGACCACCTGGTGCAACTGGGGAAGGCTGTGGAAGAGGTTCTTCGCAGTCTTCAACGTCTCGAGCATACCCGAGTGGCGTTGCCTTCAACTAGCGAACTGTGTCTACCCTTCTCAATGGCTGTGCTGTGCTTTCTCTCTCTCTCTCTCTCTCTCTCTCTCTCTCTCTCTCTCTCTCTCTCTCTCTCTCTCTCTCTCTCTCTCTCTCTCTCTCTCTCTCTCTCTCTCTCTCTCTCTCTCTCAATTCAATTCAATAGGCTTTATTGGCATGGGAAACATATGTTTACATTGCCAAAGCAAGTGAAATGGATAAACAAAAGTGAAATAAAAAATGTAAAGTGAATAGTAAATATTACACTCACACAAGTGTTTGTTCTTCACTCGTTGCCCTTTTCTTGTGACAACAGGTCACAAATATTGCTTCTGTTATGGCACAGTGGTATTTCACCCAATAGATATGGGAGTTTATCCACATTTGATTTGTTTTCAAATTCTTTGTGGATCTGTGTAATCTGAGGGAAAAATGTGTCTCTAATATGGTCATAAATTTGGCAGGAGGTTAGGAAGTGGAGCTTCTCTCTCTCTCCCTAACACTCTATCGCTCATCTCGTTATCTGTACCTTACACTCTCTCTGTGTCTCATCTCTCTCTCTTTCTGACTTTACGTAATGCTCACTCTCTCTATCCGTATTTCTCTATTATTTCCTCTCCTCTCCTCATCTTTTTCACGGTGTGTTTGATTGTGTTTTTTAGTGTGAGTCATGACAGTCTCATCAGGGATTCTACACTCCCTCCAAGTGGCCCCTGGCCTCTAACCCTGTGGCTGTGATGTGTCACATGCATGAATGTAAGACAATCTAGTGTGTGTTTCTCTGTGTGTGTGTTTGTGTGTACGTGTGTGTGTGTGTGTGTGTATGTGTGTGTGTGTGTGTGTCAGCGAGAAGTGGGATGATACAACACTTTAGCCTTTCAAGTTATAGCCCGAGGAACAGAATAAATACATGGAGAGAGAGAGAAACATACGGACAGAGAGAGAGAGAGAGAGAGAGAGAGAGAGAGAGAGAGAGAGAGAGAGAGAGAGAGAGAGAGAGAGAGAGAAAGCCTCATGCATAATATGTATGAATTTAGGATCCGTCAGAGCAAAATGCAGAATCACCGAATATAGCTAGAGAGAGAGAGAGAGAGAGAGAGAGAGAGAGATGGCAGTGTTGCTTTGGCAATGTTAACATCTGTTTCCCATTCCAATAAAGCCCCTTGAATTGGAGAGAGAGAGAGAGAGAGAGAGAGAGAGAGAGAGAGAGAGAGAGAGAGAGAGAGAGAGAGAGAGAGAGAGAGAGAGAGAGAGAGAGAGAGAGAGAGAGAGAGAGAGAGAGAGAGAGAGAGAGGAGTAAATTGTGTAAATGTAGCCACAGGGCGCTGTCCTGTACTACAGACTGTAATGATGTGTGTCTGTGAGTGAGTTATGTAATCTGTTTTGTTGCATGAAGCAGAATGCATATTAACTATACAGCTACTTCTGTCAGAGACTTACTTGAAGATAAGGCTGGGGTTGAGATTGGGTTTTTATTAAATAATCTGCTCGGATTTCTCCTCAGCACCACTCTTTCTTTCTCTTTCTCTTCCTCTCTAGTACACAAAAACTCACACACACCCCGTAAAGTTAGACTTTTTAGTGTAATCCTCTTTACTCTGTCTTTTCACTAGCTGTCTCAGCAGCCCTCTCTCCCGGCATCGTTATGTCAGAGTGTGACTGTGTGTGTGTGTGTGTGTGTGTGTGTGTGTGTGTGTGTGTGTGTGTGTGTGTGTGTGTGTGTGTGTGTGTGTGAGTGTGAGAGTCTAGCTGGTGTTAAGCTGAGGAGAAAGCTATTTCTATGCCCATTATTTTGTGTTCCTGTTCTTTGTCCTTATCTGGGTGGTAGAGAGAGAGAGAGAGAGAGAGAGAGAGAGAGAGAGAGAGAGAGAGAGAGAGAGAGAGAGAGAGAGAGAGAGAGAGAGAGAGAGAGAGAGAGAGAGAGAGAGAGAGAGAGAGAGAGAGAATAAGAAGAAACACAGCAGGAACCTGGGAAATACCATCCAACACAAAACTGAGTGAGTAATATTCAGACTGAACCTTCTTCTGAAGCCTGAAAGTTAAAGATAATGATCTCTAGGTAACTGTGTTATATAAAGTTAAGTAAATAAGTACACTAAGCTACCAAGCTGCTAGGACAGAACAGACCTGGCGGCACCTTCAATTAGCACTGAAGTGTGAAGTCAGACGTGTGAAAACTCTTCAGCCCATGTCACGTCTACTCCTGCTCCTCCCCTCCGGTGTTCGACTCCATCACTTCACTGATTACCTCCTCGATATCTGTCACTTCCTTAAAGCCATTCACCAGGCAGTATTGACTATGTGTTTCATGTCTGTTTATAATTTAATTCACCACCTGCACTTGCTTTACGACTCCCCGCGTATACGTTACAGCATACTGCCTCAACAAATGGAAGCAGCGGGTAATCAGGACATCTCCCAGACGGTCGACAAACAGGGATACCAACTTCGTCAACACCATGACCACCTGGTGCAACTGGGGCTGTGGAAGAGGTTCTTCGCAGTCTTCAACGTCTCGAGCATACCCGAGTGGCGTTGCCTTCAACTAGCGAAGGATACTCTGCCACCAGTCAACCCAGCAAGCCAGCACACCAGTCCACTCAGCAGTCCACCTAGGTCAGCGATGCCCATCTGTCCCTCACGAATAAATATGATGGAACTCCATCTAAATGGTGTGGCTTCCTATTCCAGGGCTCCCTCTATTTTGCGCAACAGATGGGAGCCCCTACCACTGAGAGGTTAAAGGTTGCCACGGTTATTTCTCTGCTTACTGGGCGGGCATTGGAGTGGTCTACGGCCATCTGGAAGAGAGGAGGAGCTGGATTTGTATGAGGGGTTCATGGCTCTGTCCAGAGGTATCTTTGATCATCCACCGGAGGGCAGAAAGGGGAGCGCTTATTACAACTACAGCAGGATGACCAGCCCGTTGCCGGGTACGCGCTCACCTTCCAGACTGTTGCAGCATCCAGCGGATGGAATGAGCCAGCACTCCGTACGCTATTCAGAAGACTACTGCGCGAGGAGGTCCAGACGGAACCGGTATGTCGAGATGACAACCTCTCCTTGGACATACTCATCGCGATGGCCATCCATTTGGATAACCTACTAAGGGAGCGTCGATACCCTCATCTCTTCTCTCCCTCCCTCAGTGACAACTCTGAATCTGAGCCTGAGCCGCGGGGAACTTTATTGACCAGAACCCTTCATCAGGAGAATATTCCCTTCCTCATCACAAGTGCACCAGCTCACAAGATCATCCTCGGGCTCCCATGGCTCCAACGCCATAACCCCACCATCTCATGATCAAGGATGAAAATCGAATGCCGGAGGATCTGCTTTCCCGGTCCCTCTCGAGTCATATCCCCTGTGGTCTGGGACATAGATGTGGACATTCACCAGGCTCTGGAGAGAGAACCCGCACCCTCTACCTGTCCTCCTGAGCGCATCTACGTTCCCATGGGGATAAGGGAGTGGCTGTTGACCTGGGCACACAGCTGTCGTCAATGGACATCCTGGGATCACCCGTACTATTCAATCACTCTCCAAGAAGTATTGGTGACCCCCCTTGGCACAGGATGGTAGTCGTTACAACAATTCCTGTTCAATAAATCAATCAAATGTATTTATAAAGCCCTTCTTACATCAGCTGATGTCACAGAGTGCTGTACAGAAACCCAGCCTAAAACCCCAAACAGCAAGCAATGCAGGTGTAGAAGCACGGTGACTAGGAAAAACTCCCTAGAAAGGCCAGAACCTAGGAAGAAACCTAGAGAGGAACCAGGCTATGAGGGGTGGCCAGTCCTCTTCTGGCTGTGCCGGGTGGAGATTATAACAGAACATGGCCAAGATATTAAAATGTTCTGTGTGTGCCCAAACTAAGTCCCCCCGGCACGCTCCAGCAGGGAAGCTCCTTCCCCTTCCCGTGCCTCAGAGTCCCTGGTCTCGTCTGTCCATTGACTTTGTTACCAATCTACACTCTTCTGACGGTTTCACCAACATTCTGGTGGTTGTGGACAGACTTTCAAAATAATGCCGGTTTATCCCTCTGGGGGTCACGGTCACGGTCAGCCTCACTTCCGGGTACAGGCCTCAGTCCAACGGGCAGGTGGTGAGGATGAACCAGGAGCTGGGGAGGTTCCTGAGGGGTCACTGCCAGGACTGGAAGGGGGAGTGGGCCCGATAGTTCATCTCTTGGCAGTAGTACTGTAGACTACTTTATCACTGACCTCAACCCAGAGCCTCTCAGAGCTTTCACAGTCAGTCCACTAACACCTCTATCAGATCACAGCAAAATCAGTCTACTTGAACAGAGCTTTGCTCAATCATGAGGCATCAAAGCCAAAGGCACTGAATAATATTACGAAATGCTATAGATGGAAGGAAAATAGTGTGGAAATCTACCAAAAAACAAATACGCAACAACAAATTCAATCCCTTATAGACAATTCCTTGGACAAAATGTTCCACAGTAATAGTGAAGGTGTAAACTTGGCAGGAGAACCCCTAAACAGTATATTTGACCTCTCAGTTTCCCTATGAAATCAAAGTAATTCAAGCAGAAAATTAACAACAATGACAAATGGTTTGATGAAGAATGCAAAAACCTGAGAAAGAAATTGAAAAACCTATCCTACCAAAAACATAGAGACTCAGAAAACCTGAGCCTACAGTACGCCTTTACTATGGTGAATCCCTAAAACAATACATAAATACACTTCGGAAAAAGAAGGAACAGCATATCAGAAATCAGCTCAATGTAATTGAAGAATCCATAGAATCTAACAACAACACAAAGAGTTATTGTTATAGAAATGTTGTTCTCAATGTTCATAAACTGAACTTCAATTAAACAACTCCGTCTGTAACCCAGAATTTGTAAGATACTGGTTGAAACAAGACAGGTAATTGGTAATTGATTTGTAGCGCCCCATCACCCATCTATATTGATTAGAATTAATAATGACACCACACCAAATAGAAACAAACTATAAAGAAATAACACCACATCTATTTTGATTAGAATTATCATTGCCACACAAAACGATTACACAAAACCAATACATGTATTTACATCTGATCCTCATCAATTACTATTCTAGGCCTATATCCAATCATAACTCTTCTAGGTAGGATTTTCATTATGATCTACATAAAAAGAAACAGCATAACATATAAGATCTAATCTAAACATTGAAAATTGTCTCATCAAACATGGGTTCCTCATGAGTAAAACCAACAGCATTCTCTGTCAATCTAGAAGGCATGTATCTGTCGTCACATGGTCTGAGTCTGACAGGGCCATGGAGAATCATCACCGCCTTTTCCAGAGACCTAGACACAAAATCTCACACACACACGGAATCAAACAACACCCACACAACACCAACACAGTCATACAGGTGAAAGTTGCCCACAACACAGTAATCATTACATTTTTCCAATGCCCAAACATATTGTCAAACCAACTCGTCAGAGCTGGAGCTGTTATTGGGGAAGAAGGTACAGCACATTATTCCCCCACCCTTCTGCAGACGCCACCCTTTCAGCCAATAACACATCTAGAGCCAACCTATTTTGTCAGGTCATGAGGGAGGTGGCGGATAATTGTTCAGAGATTCCCATCACTGCATCTCTAGTCTTATTCACAAATCCTTGTTGATTATAATACATATAATTGATCCAATCAACATTTTTAGTTATCGTTACCCACCAGAAGAACGTAGTGATAAAACCCTCCCCAATCTGAGTCATAGCTTTATAACTTCTCTGGCGATGCCTATGACATCCATCCAAATAGAACTGCCTACATTAGAACCTATATTTATCATTTTTCTAGTTATCCCGTCCAGAACTGGCCTCTGATGTCTAATCCTAACTGGTTGGACCAATAATACCAGAACACAAGTGCCCCTCCACCCTTTAGGTAATGCCTGTCGTAGGCCTCCTTTATTGGTACAAGCCCACCACACATCAGTTACAGGAGCTGTAAGGTTGAGAATTTTCTCCTATACTTCTGAACCCAAATCAGTCACATTAACAGACATCTATTGAGATCCACTACAAGACCTGGGTCTTTCGTGAAGTTGGTCTCTATCGACTGGATTAATGAACAGGAAAAATCGTGTCCATAATCATCAGCATAAGCCCAATACTTTCATTCCGTGTCTATTTCTGTGACTCTTTGGAGGGTTACTACTACATTTACTCTACAGTCATTAATATTCAAACTTTGTTTAAAAGAGATCACTTTCCATTCACATACCCCAGTCCCCAAGTATATTTAATTACCTAGGCCAGGAACAAGATGAAGTGAGTCCCAAACAGAAATATAAAGGTATCACAAAGTCCTGAATTATCTTATACAATTTATTATGCACCCATATTCCTGCTCTATTAGGGAAATGTTTAATATTTACCTTAAATCTCACATCATCACCTATTTGGACTCCTTTATATCCTTCTTATTCATGAGGGGTCGGGTATTATATAACTAGTCTTTTACTTCTTAAACCTGTCAGCGACATATAATTTATACTAGAGGTGTTGAATCAGGATTTATAAAAAAAATCATAAAAACTATGATGCAGCTCAAGGTACCCCATATCCCAAAAATCGCCAACCCTCTCCTGCCCTTAGCCAGTCTGCTAGGTACCACCCCATACTCACACCTCTAGGGAACACACTACAGTGATGATAGGTCGTGGTAGGAAATCTTCGTTAACAGAAGCGACCCCCAGACCCTATCGGTCCAGTTCTGCTCTCTAACTCTGCGTGTGTTCCACGGTGTTTGTATAATAATTAAACACTGTTTCTTTCCTTTGCTCCTGGTGAGCTCTATAAAATCCATTTCCAACAAAAAATGTATTAACAAAAAAAATGTATTAAGTAATTTGTGTTGTCCAACAATCTCTACCATATCTAACAATCATCTCTACCATCTAATAATCATCTCTACCATATCCCTCCTGTTGATACAAGGCTCTGCCCCTGTATCAAAACACTACCATATCTAAAAATGGCTCTACCATATATAAAAATGGAGAAATCATAACAAATAAATCAATTTCTGCCTGCTACACAGAATAGTGACTAGGTCGTGATTCAGCCTCTAAGTTTTTAGTAAGAGTAACAACATCATACCCAATTGCATTCGAAACATCTGAGTTCTACCTTGAAGACTCATCATCTACAAACATCTGTTAATGGCAAATCTGTCAAATCAGGCCTATGCAACACAACCTTCTCAGTTACACAATAAACGTGGGCTCCCATCAGTAGCTATTAGTCATACAAGACACAAAAGACTCCACTTTATCCAAAGGAGAGGAGTAACAAGCCACTGGCTTATCCTTCTTCCCCCCTGTTTCTAGGTCAAAGCTGACGTCATGACCCCCTCCCTACAGTCCACAGTCTGAGTAAACGAACAGTCATATCTAGGGAATGCCAAACAAACCTTCCTACGGTATCTGTCTGCGGATGGGCTGTGCGCAACCCCTCCCTCCATGGATACGCAGTCATTAATCTTCTTTCCCTTTGATACCCAGTAACCCATACTCTCCCACCGTTCTGACTAAGTCCTGACTATACCAGCAACAAGGTTCGCTGTCCCCACAGATGACCATGTTGTTCTTAACTATGTGGGCCTTCATGCCCCTTTCAGTGGGTGGTACAGCTATATTCAAAAGTGTCATCACATCCCTTCCCAATAGGTTAACGGGACACAACTTGGAAATTAGCACCGGTACCATTGCTTCCCCCGCTGAAGCCTCATGAGTCAGAACAATGTTAAAAAGGGTTTCTGTTCCTGTGCTAGAGCCAAATCTATTGTAGCTAACTCAAATACCTAGTAATTCAGTATCTATCTTATCCTCCTCATCTACATTGTCTGGCGATGGGCGCCTACCCTTTTCACCCCATATACTCCCTACTGCCTTAGAACAATCCTGATGGTTGTCTAACTGCATGTTCTAACACACGTGTGTTCAGCCCAAAACTCTCTCTCTACTCCTATATGCAGACTGAACAAGGCTCTATTTCCCAAACGCTATCCATATAATTTCCTAAGGAGATAATAATAATTACTTTAAACTACCCAATCCCAGAGGCCCTTTCCAGTAATCCTATCAGTTTAACCTTTGCATTAGTTTAGTCAAATGCAAAACTATTAGTTAACAAATCTTGGACCTTCAAAAAGTTGGTGCTGCCTTATCAGCTTGATTGTCAAACAATAGTAATGTTTTATTCATACCTTTACTTTTAAACATCCCACTAATTACTTGCTTCCAACCACCTCTCTTTTTGCTAACATTTGTTACCAGTTAAAAAAAATAATTGTTAAATATAGTTAAAACAAACCGATTTCTGCTTTTTACAGGGAGGCCACTTTAATTAGTTATTATATCCTCCTCCAATGTCTCAATTATATGCATTTATTTCGAATTAGAAAAACAGAGACTGAAGTTTTTCTTGAGTTGCATGGTTCTTAGTACTTTACCAAAGCCATAACTCCTCGTGTTTCTGCTCTACCACATAGCATAATATTTTATCAACATTGAACGTCAAATCTAAACTTTTAGCGATGGTTCGAATGTGGCGAAATACAACGTTAATATCCATTTTAAACTTAATATCCACTAATGAACTAGTTAATTCAAACTTTCTAAATTATAATTCCTACTATTTTTCCCACACGGCGGTCAAACACCTAAGCTAATCGTGGCTAACTCATTTAGCTAACGTTATTTCCAGATACAAGAAAATACATCTTCAACCTACTCACCTCGCAAAGCTAGTTAGGCTCCTCACTTATCATTTATTCATGACGAATTGGTAGAATTTACGTGCACTTCTTTTAGCAACTCCATGGTTTTACAATAACTATTTCCAAACCACATCATTATACTGTGATATTCATAATAATTCCCTGCTTCTCTTTCTGGGCTGTGTTGGTCATTCTTTTCTCTGCTTATTCTCATCCTTTCCACATTCCTTATGTATCTGTTTTATTATAGATTCTAGCTTTCCCACCTCTAGATGTCCATCAAATCCATACTTCTTTCTCCATTTTGGACCAAAATAAATGTTTCTTTTATCTTTTAACTCCATATAGCGCTCATCTCCCATAAGTTCGGGAACCTCTTTTGAGGATTTACTGCCCATTGTTAATAATAAAACCTTTCTATGTGTTTCACACGTAATGTGTATGTCACTACCCCCTATGTGTGTGCTAGGCTGACCATCTATGTTACCCTCTATGTTCCCAATACAGTGGGGCAAAAAAGTATTTAGTCAGCCACCAATTGTGCAAGTTCTCTCACTTAAAAAGATGAGAGAGGCCTGTAATTTTCATCATAGGTACACTTCAACTATGACAGACAAAATGAGGGAAAACAATCCAGAAAATCACATTGTAGGATTTTTAATGAATTTATTTGCAAATTATCGTGGAAAATAAGTATTTGGTCACATACAAACAAGCAAGATTTCTGGCTCTCACAGACCTGTAACTTCTTCTTTAAGAGGCTCCTCTGTCCTCCACTCGTTACCTGTATTAATGGCACCTGTTTGAACTTGTTATCAGTATAAAGACACCTGTCCACAACCTCAAACAGTCACACTCCAAACTCCACTATGGCCAAGACCGAAGAGCTGTCAAAGGACACCAGAAACAAAATTGTAGACCTGCACCAGGTTGGGAAGACTGAATCTGCAATAGGTAAGCAGCTTGGTTTGAAGAAATCAACTGTGGGAGCAATTATTAGGAAATGGAAGACATACAAGACCACTGATAATCTTCCTCGATCTGGGGCTCCACGCAAGATCTCACCCCGTGGGGTCAAAATGATCACAAGAACGGTGAGCAAAAATCCCAGAACCACACGGGGACCTAGTGAATGACCTGCAGAGAGCTGGGACCAAAGTAACAAAGCCTACCATCAGTAACACACTACGCCGCCAGGGACTCAAATCCTGCAGTGCCAGACGTGTCCCCCTGCTTAAGCCAGTACATGTTCAGGCCCGTCTGAAGTTTGCTAGAGAGCATTTGGATGATCCAGATGAGGATTGGGAGAATGTCATATGGTCAGATGAAACCAAAATATAACTTTTTGGTAAAAACTCAACTCGTCGTGTTTGGAGGACAAAGAATGCTAAGTTGCATCCAAAGAACACCATACCTACTGTGAAGCATGGGGGTGGAAACATCATGCTTTGGGCCTGCTTTTCTGCAAAGGGACCAGGACGACTGATCCGTGTAAAGGAAAAAATGAATGGGACCATGTATCGAGAGATTTTGAGTGAAAACCTCCTTCCATCAGCAAGGGCATTGAAGATGAAACGTGGCTGGGTCTTTCAGCATGACAATGATCCCAAACACACCGCCCGGGCAACGAAGGAGTGGCTTCGTAAGAAGCATTTCAAGGTCCTGGAGTGGCCTAGCCAGTCTCCAGATCTCAACCCCATAGAAAATCTTTGGAGGGAGTTGAAAGTCCGTGTTGCCCAGTGACAGCCCCAAAACATCACTGCTCTAGAGGAGATCTGCATGGAGGAATGGGCCAAAATACCAGCAACAGTGTGTGAAAACCTTGTGAAGACTTACAGAAAACGTTTGACCTCTGTCATTGCCAACAAAGGGTATATAACAAAGTATTGAGATAAACTTTTGTTATTGACCAAATACTTATTTTCCACCATAATTTGCAAATAAATAAATAAAAAATCCTACAATGTGATTTTCTGGATTTCTTTTTCTCATTTTGTCTGTCATAGTTGAAGTGTACCTATGATGAAAATTACAGGCCTCTCTCATCTTTTTAAGTTGGAGAACTTGCACAATTGGTGGCTGACTAAATACTTTTTTTGCCCCACTGTATATGTGTATTAGGTCTCCATGATCTATGTGTGTGGTTCCTAACATTATCAAATTACTCTAATTATGGTTCTATGTATATTCCCACAGCCTATGTGATATGTATTCTACCATGTGGGATTCTCCGGTCTGGAAACTTTATCTATAGAGGTGACTTTCAATCTGACATTAGGTCTCACCCGTTTACAACTATAAGCTATTTTCCAGGGGTCGTAAAGCCCTAGTTGACCGCCTATTTTTCTGTTGTTTTTTTGGGACTGTTGAAGTTAATATCTTCTATCTCCCACCGCTATATTAGGTGTTCTGGAAACTTTATCTATAGAGGTGACTGTCGATTGGACATTAGATCTCACCCATATACAACTATAAGCTATTTTCCAGGGGTCGTAAAGCCCTAGTTAATCACCTATCTTTCTGTTGTTTCTTGGGACTGTTGAAATTAATATCTCATATCTCATCTCCACTATATTAGGTTTCCCTCTCCTCCTGTTTTGGACCTTATTTCAGTGACCGGTCTGTAGCATTGATGGGGTTATCGTGTTCGCATAGAATTACCGTCTATCTCACCAAACCTAGTTTATATCCTCACATAAGGACTTTATTTTTAGGTATGTTTATTGAATTATCGACCGAGGCTAATTTACCATTTAGGTTATCCTATTCACAAAACCACCATCTTTACACAGAGCACCTATTTAATATCCCGGCTTAATAATCCGTGTGTGCAAAGTCCGGATCTATTAAGCTAGTTTTATTTATGGCAGCGCCTTACCTCAGGTCATTTCGGACCTGTCGCATCGCTTGTTTAAAGTTAACTTTCGTCTACTTTCAAAGTAGAAACTAGTAAATTTGTTAAGAATGATTAAGCTTCTATTTTTGCTAAATTCCAAACTTGCTAGAACCAAAACAAACTCTTATTTTGCTCCATTCTAAACATTTTAGAACCACAATTAAGATATCTCAAATCATTCCCTTCAAAATCCGTGAATACAGACTCTACTGACCTGTCTTGCAGACTGGGAAAAGCAATGTCGGTTGGATCTCGTCACCGTCTCTGTCGTTCTTAGATATACACCGGCCTGCAATAGTTCCCCAATGTCAGGGGGCAGGTCTTTGATCTTACGGATGCGATCATCCGCCCGTGCACGGTATTCGGCGTGTTATCTTTGGACGACAGACAGATATTGAGATCCGGCTCGAAAGGACCAAATTGTTATAGAAATGTTGTTCTCAATGTTCATAAACTGAACTTCAATTAAACAACTCCGTCTGTAACCCAGCATTTGTAAGATACTGGTTGAAATAAGACAGACAGGAGCCCAGTCTACAATGGTCAAAGGTAAATTGTTTATTCACGCGAGAGCTCTGATCTTAAAAGGTGTACATAGTCTTTTATATGGTACAATGTTGAAATACAAAAAATACAAAGGCCCCACCATATTCCCCACCCTTTCCAGGAAATAGTGTTTTCCCACAGTACCCATTCATTCCTTATCACAATCTTTGCAATATAAGTCAACCTTGGACAGCTCCTAACCGTCCCTCCCGTCCCTAGGATTAGAAGCCTTCCCACATATGTCTGATTAGAACTAAGAATGCTTTGTTCTCACAGACTTCTTCTCACAAGTCGTACCAGCCTGTTCCACTCTCCATAATATTCATTTATAAACACACACACATCAATTAGACTACCATTTGTCTTATAACCCTATCTCTATTGCATACATTTTCAGAATGGAATATTCTTAGATGTACAAACATTTAGTCATTAAACATAAAATCTATAACAGTTATCTATCCAAAAAGGATGATATATGGATAAACATTTTCTCTAATATTTTTGGCTCTATAACAAAGAACAAAGAACAAACAGCAAAAACATATACATGATCAAATACAAATCTTAAATCAACTATTAAAGACTACCAGAACCCACTAGATTCTCCAATTACATTGAATGAACTACAGGACAAAATACAAACCCTCCAACCCAAAAAGGCCTGTGGGGTTGATGTAATCATAAATGAAATGATAAAATATACAGACCATGAATTCCTATTGGCTATACTTAAACTCTTTAACATCCTCTTCCGCTTTGGTATCTTCCCCAATATTTGGAACCAAGGACTGATCACCCCAATCCACAAAAGTGGAGACAAATTTGAACCCTGTAACTACCGGGGGATATGCGTCAACAGCAACCTCTGGGAAATCCTCTGCATTATCATTAACAGCAGACTCCTACATTTCCTCAGTGAAACAATGTACTGAGCAAATTTCAAACCAAAACAAAGGCAAAGTCTTCTTATGCTTTGTTGATTTAAAAAAAGCCTTCAACTCAATTTGGCAATTTGGCAAATTGGTCTGCTATACAAATTGATGGAAAGTGGTTTTGGGGGAAAAACATAGGACATTATGAAATCCATGTACACAAACAACAAGTGTGCGGTTAAAATTGGCAAAAAATACAAACATTTATTTTCACAGGGCCGGGGTGTGAGACTGGGATGCAGCTTAAGCCCCACCCTCTTCAACATATATATCAACGAATTGGTGAGGGCACTAGAACAGTCTACAGCACCCAGCCTCACCCTGCTAGAATCTGAAGTCAAATGTCTACTGTTTGCTGATGATCTGGTGTTTCTGTCCCCAGCCAAAGAGGGCCTACAGCAGCACCTAGATCTTCTGCACAGATTATGTCAGACCTGGGCCCTGACAGTAAACCTCAGTAAGACAAAAATAATGGTGTTCCAAAAAAGGTCCAGTGGCCAGGACCACAAACACACATTCCATCTAGACACCGTTGCCCTAGAGCACACAAAAAACGATGCATACCTCGGCCTAAACATCAGCGCCACAGGTAACTTCCACAAAGCTGTGAACGATCTGAGAGACAAGGCAAGAAGGGCCTTCTATGCCATCAAAATGAACATAAAATTAGACATAACAATTAGAATCTGGCTAAAAATACGTGAATCAGTTATAGAACCCATTGCCCTTTATGGTTGTGATGTCTGGGGTCCGCTCACCAACCAAGAATTCACAAAATAGGACAAACACCAAATCCTCGGTGTACAACGTAAAACACCAAATAATGCATGCAGAGCAGAATTAGGCAGATACATGCTAATTAAAATCAAAATCCAGGAAAGAGCTGTCAAATTTTATAACCACCTAAAAGGAAGTGATTCCCAAACCTTCCATAACAAAGTCATCCCCTACAGACAAATGAACCTGGAGAAGAGCCCCCTAAGCAAGCTGGTCCTGGGCCTCTGTTCACAAACACAAACAGACTCCACAGAGTCCCATGACAGCAACACAATTAACCCCAACCAAATCAAGAGAAAACAAAAATATAATCACTTGACACATTGGAAAGAATTGACAAAAAAACTAGAATGTTATTTGGCCCTAAACAGAGAGTACACAGTGGCAGAATACCTGACCACTGTGACTGACCCAAAACTCAGTGAGCATAGCCTTGCTATTGAGAAAGGCGGTCGAAGACAGACCTGGCTCTCAAGAGAAGACAGGCTATGTGCACACACTGCCCACAAAATGTGATGGAAACAGCTGCACTTCCTAACCTCCTGCCAAATGTATGACCATATTAGAGACACATATTTCCCTCATATTACTCAAAACCACAAAGAATTCGAAAACAAATCCAATTTTGATAAACTCCCATATCTACTCAGTGAAATACCACAGTGTGCCATCACAGAAGCAAGATTTGCCATAAGAAAAGGGCAACAAGTGAAGAACAAACACATTGTAATTACAACCTATATTTATGTTTATTTATTTTCCTCGTGTACTATTTGCACATCATTACAACACTGTATATAGACATAATATGACAATTGAAATGTCTTTATTCTTTTGGAACTTTGTGAGTGTAATATTTACTGTTAATTTTGTATTGTTTATTTCACTTTTGTTTATGATCTATTTTACTTACTTTGGTGTGTAATGATGTGTGTCTGTGAGTGAGTTATGAGAGAGAGAGAGAAGGGATGGGGATTTAAACTCTGGATCCTAATTATTAGTGTGACAGACAGAACAGTGAATCATAATAACCAGTGTGACAGACAGAACAGTGGATCATAATAACCAGTGTGACAGACAGACTAGTGAATCATAATAACCAGTGTGACAGACAGAACAGTGAATCATAATAACCAGTGTGACAGACAGACTAGTGAATCATAATACCAGTGTGACAGACAGAACCGAGAATCATAATAACCAGTGTGACAGACAGAACAGTGGATCATAATAACCAGTGTGACAGACAGAACAGTGGATCATAATAATCAATGTGACAGACAGAACAGTGAATCATAATAACCAGTGTGACAGACAGACTAGTGAATCATAATAACCAGTGTGACAGACAGAACCGAGAATCATAATAACCAGTGTGACAGACAGTACAGTGAATCATAATAACTAGTGTGACAGACAGAACAGTGAATCATAATAACCAGTGTGACAGACAGAACAGTGAATCATAATAACCAGTGTGACAGACAGAACAGTGGATCATAATAACCAGTGTGACAGACAGAACAGTGGATCATAATAATCAATGTGACAGACAGAACAGTGAATCATAATAACCAGTGTGACAGACAGACTAGTGAATCATAATAACCAGTGTGACAGACAGACTAGTGAATCATAATAACCAGTGTGACAGACAGAACCGAGAATCATAATAACCAGTGTGACAGACAGTACAGTGAATCATAATAACTAGTGTGACAGACAGAACAGTGAATCATAATAACCAGTGTGACAGACAGAACAGTGAATCATAATAACCAGTGTGACAGACAGAACAGTGAATCATAATAACCAGTGTGACAGACAGTACAGTGAATCATAATAACCAGTGTGACAGACAGTACAGTGAATCATAATAACTAGTGTGACAGACAGAACAGTGAATCATAATAACCAGTGTGACAGACAGAACAGTGCGTGTGTGTGCAATGTTTTCAGAAGCTGACTTCCAAGATTATAAACAGTGACCCTTGGTCAGAGATGGTAAACACCACACACACGTTCCAGGGTTTCATTTCTGTGGTAGGGGACTGTGTTCCATGATACAGCTGTGACTCCCTTAAGGGTGCTGAGGAAAAACTAATTCTGATTGGCTTGGACCTGTGTCCCCAGTGGGTGAGCCTGGCTCCAATGTGAGTGGGCCTATGCCCTCCCAGGCCCACCCATGGCTGAACCCCTGCCCAGTCCATATATTAGGGCCTAATGAATTTATTTCCGTTGACTGGTTTCCTCATATGAACTGTAACTCAGTAACATCTTTGAAATTGTTGCATTTATATTTGTGTTCAGTATAGTTAGTTGTTTTGCCCTCCCTCCCTCCCTCCCTCTCTGCCTCCCTTCCTCCCTATTCTCATCTTCCCTCCCTCCCTCCCTCTCTGCCTCCCTCCCTCCCTCACTATTCTCATCTTCCCTCCCTCCCTCCCTCCCTGCCTCCCTCCCTGCCTCCCTCCCTCACTATTTTCATCTTCCCTCCCTCCCTCCCTCCCTCCCTGCCTCCCTCCCTCCCTCACTATTCTCATCTTCCCTCCCTCCCTCCCTGCCTCCCTCCCTCCCTGCCTCCCTCCCTCACTATTCTCATCTTCCCTCCCTCCCTCCCTCCCTCCCTCCCTCCCTCCCTCCCTCCCTCCCTCCCTCCCTCCCTCCCTCCCTCCCTCCCTCCCTCCCTCCCTCCTCCCTCCCTCCCTCCCTCACTATTCTCATCTTCCCTCCCTCCCTCCCTCCCTGCCTCCCTCCCTCACTATTCTCATCTTCCCTCCCTCCCTCCCTTCCTCCCTCCAATATTTTTGGTCCCCTAAAATGGGGGGACTATGTACAAAAAGTGCTGTCATTTCTTAACACTTCACCCGGTATGTATGAAAATACCCTCAAATTAAAGCTGACAGTCTGCACTTTAACCTCATAGTCATTGTATCATTTCAAATCCAAAGTGCTGGAGTACAGAGCAAACACAACAACACAAATGGTCACTTTCCCAATACTTTTGTAGCTCATTGTAAATGTATTTGCACCCCTGCGTGTTGGGACAATGGTTTTGAGCAGGGGGGTTTCTTAAGGTCTTTCTACCTGACTTTGCCAGTGTTCTGTAAGCTCTGAAGGGGAGAATATCCATATGTGGGTAAGCTGTATGTTGTCTTCACAGTAGCTACCCAAATCCTGCTTTTGGATTATGTTAAGTTGGATTTAGATTTCTTTGGAGAAATTCATTTTTGTTCATTGTTTGTTTTTGTAAGTCCTTTTTGACTATCTGCTGCTGGCAGTATTATTTAGGCAGTGTAGTCTATATTCAACTGGCAGAAAGTTTGCACACATTCTCTCTGTGTCAGCCTGCCCTGCAGCACCTGTGTCTTCAGTGGAAATGGAGCCAGTGACGAGGCCCTCTCTCTGTGTCAGACACGGATGAGGACCACAGGTCTGCCAGGACACCAGATGTGACACACACACAGCGACACACAACATCAGATGCACAAAGCGACACACACAATCAGACACACACACAGCGACACACACACACACACACACACACACACACAGCGACACACACAATCAGACAATCACATGCACATTCTGTCTCACGTTACACTCTGCAGGACCTTTGACCCCTCTTCCTCTCTTTGTCTATCCATCCGTCTCTCTGTCAGATTTAAAAAAAAATGTAAATGTTTTATTTTTTTATTTAACCTTTATTTAACCTTTAGTTAACTAGGCAAGTCAGTTAAGAACAAATTCTTATTTACAATGACGACCTACCCTGGCCAAACCTGGACGGCGCTGGGCCAATTGTGCGCCGCCCTATGGGACTGTGGTGATGCCTCTTTCACTGAGATGCAGTGCCTTAGACCACTGCCACTCGGGACCATGGACTCCCGAGGGAAATAATAGGCCTTCGACTTTGTTTTTTTTTAATCCTCAATACATGTTAATGTAGTAATGCTGTATCCAGCTGGAGCAGACATGTTAATGTAGTAATTCTGTATCCCTGCCTGAATATCCCCCTCCCTCTTCCTCTTCCTGCCTGAATCTCTCCCTCCCACTTCCTCTTCCTGCCTGACTCTCATCCTCTCTCCCTGACTCTCCCTTCCTCTCCCTGCCCGACTCTCCCTCCATTACTCTCCCCTCCCTCTCTCCGTCTCTCATCCACATACCTGTATACTGTATTAGATGTTTAACATCTCAACACAATCTCAAACTCAATTCCTCCAAATATGTACAAAAAGTATTTCAGCAGATTTCGTGGATTTTTTGTGCATTTTTGTATGGCTTAATTAATGTGAAAATACACACATTTTTGTGCGACTTCCTTCATAGGAATGAAGTTGTACAAACCTGCTCCAGAGTGCTCAGGACCTCAGACTGGGGTGAAGGTTCACCTTCCAACAGGACAACGACCCTAAGCACACAGCCAAGACAACGCAGGAGTGGCTTCAGGACAAGTCTCTGAATGTCCTTGAGTGGCTCAGCCAGAGCCCCAACTTGAACCCGATCGAACATCTCTGGAGAGACCTGAAAATAGACGCTCCCCATCCAACCTGACAGAGCTTGAGAGGATCTGCAGAGAAGAATGGGAGAAACTCCCCAAATACTGGTGTACCAAGCTTGTAGCGTCACACCCAAGGAGACTGTAATCGCTGCCAAAGCTGCTTTAAATATCACATACTTATTTAAATGTCATATTTACGTTTTTTATTTTTAATAAATTTGCAGAAACTTGCCTGTTTTTGCCTTGTCATTATTGGGTACTGTGTGTAAATTGATGGGAAAGAACAGAATTGAATCCATTTTAGAATAAGCCTGTAATGTAACAAAATGTGGAAAAAGTGAAGGGGTGTGAATACCTTCCGAATGCACTGTAAGTGTGTTATGCAGCAAAACACAACTATCGTTATTTTAGGATGCAAACCTGTAATATGAATCACTGTTGATCCAACCTGTTCTGATCTAATGAGATGGATTGAGGATTTCCTACGGCCTAGAATCAAGGCCTTTCCCAGTCATGAAGGACGAAGCTAGGCCCCTCTTGGTTCTCATTGGCGAAGACTGAGCTTAAATATGTCAGACTCTCCTATACCACTTTGCCCAACGTGTTATACCCCAGAGGTTGTAAACAAACATTTTTAAGCTGATATAATTTGTATCATTATTATAGGGCTGTGAAACCCATAGCCAAAGGGCTTCAGACTGAGCATTTCTCACTGGAAATTGCTGCTGACATTGAACATAGCATTTCTCACCATTTATTTACGGAGAGCAATTTCCATGTTCTAACAGGTAGTGTACATTTATCTACAGTCGTGTGTTGATGAATTATTGCTTTCTTCAGTAGAAATACAGAACAGGAATAAAAATGCTAAATATACCAAAAGCTAAATCAAGTTAGATGTACAACTATTTAACCATGTTGATCATTACTGAAACATGCAAACTACAAACATTTAACCAGTTAAAGATAATGAATGCATGACAACTAGATACAAATATTTTCTTAAAAATAATTCATACAAAAGTCAAGAGTTGGCTATAACATATGTTCAAACAAAATGAGTGTGTGTATATGTCTGTATGTGTTTGTGTGTGTGTGTGAGTGGCAACCCTCATAAAATTCAATATAGCCTTGTATACAATGCATTATGAAAGAAATGGTGTAATGTACAGTACACGAAAAAGTGGAGCCTTGTATTAAATGCATTGAGAAGAAAATTGTGTAATGTAGGCTCCACGAAATACGAAATAAATAATAAAGAAAATCGTGTAGGCTAACTGTTGCCTACACGCAAAAAATGGCCTTTCTGACTACAAGTGCACCTGTATCTCAAAGTATTAAGTGGAAACAAGCATAGAAACAGCATTGGCATTTATTTAAATCTAACAGCGTAAGTCTACTATTATAGTTATCTCCGTGACAACCTGGTTGATTAACAATATTGGGTTGTTAACACGTATTTTTATATATATATAAATGAATGTGAGACACAAAAAAAGGCAGTGTAGATCACCATGACCCATCATGCATTGCTCTAATAACTTTCAAAAGATTGTTCTGAAGTATGCACCCCCAAAAAAAATTTATTTCCCTATTAATGAAGTCGCACAAAAATGCACGAAATCTGCTGAAATACATTCTGTACATAATTTGCACGAATTGAGTGTGAGACTGTGTTGCTCATTCCTGTTGTTTTCATTCTAGAACAGCTCCTTCTAAAGGGAAGGAAATACTACTATACCTTACAAGTCTTCAGATCTTCTTGATTTATTGTCAAATTCAGGATAAGAGCAAGTAAAATGTTGGCCTCTAAAACTCTGGGCACTTGTCATTCACTACTACACTCACAGCCACCTCCAGACGAATGAGCTTATCATAGACATGGCAGTCAAGTTGTTGTGGAGATATTTAGGCCTACCTGCAGAGATGCTGAGCTAGGATGGATGCTGAGCTAGGATGGAAGTCTATAGACTAGAAATATCATTAACTATATAATGAAAGGAAACACAACGTAGGCTACCTTATCCATCCTTTATCCATCTCACTGTGACCACCTGACTGATCCCAGGGCCTTTGGAAAGGCCTACTGGGAAGTTTATGATCTGCTGAGCGCGACACGGATTGACTGGCAAATTAAATCACTGTGACTGTCTGCAATCAGAAGGACAACCGGGAGACCGGGGGTAAAACTACCGGAGCTGATTGACGAAAGGCAGCACGCGCTCTCCCTGTAGCCGCTGCAAGCGCTCTGTTCTCGTTATCTGCCCTCGCTCTAGACCACAGAGCCGCTTTAAATATAATTTACCAATCCCCGTGCGCTGACAGAGCAGGAGAGGAGAGGTGAGGGGATAGAGAGCGAGAGAGAGAGAGAGAGAGAGAAGCACACACATCCATCCTCTCATCCCTTGCTCAACGATAACACACCATTCCCTCTCTCCTCAGCTCCTCGTGACACTTCCTCCTCATCGCACTCAGGGCGGCTCGAGGAAGGCAGCGGTACGGTGTGTGTTGCATCTACCTGGAGGCGCAAGGCAGGATGCGCGATGGGGCAGGCGTGTGGACACGCGCTTCTCTGCCGTAGCCAACAGTACCAGCCCGCTGCTTCCGAGATGTAAGTGCTACAGACCCGCGTGTGTTGTATTTTGTATTCTGTGTGAGTGACATATGCAGGGAGAGAGCTTTACGTAAAAGCACAATCTTTATCTGATGCTGTGTCTGAGCTGTGGGTTGACCGACTGGGCTCTGTTCTAGGCAATTTGTGTGTGTGTGTGTATGTGTGTGTTCTCAGGTGTCCAGGGTTGTTCACTCAACCATCTCATAAAGAGTTGACAGGCTGATAATAAACTATATCTCTAGAGAGTCTACTGCAAAGCAAAGTGAGTGTGTGTCTCAGAGAGAGAGAGAGAGAGTTTGTGTATTTGTGGGTGTTTAAATGTGATATATGCACGTGTGTGTACACGTGTGTGTGTACGTGTGTGTACGTGTGTGTGTGTGTGTCTGTGTGTGTGTGTGTGTGTACACGTGTGTGTGTGTGTGTGTGTGTGTGTGTACGTGTGTGTACGTGTGTGTACGTGTGTGTGTGTGTGTGTAAAGAGTACAGAGTTGGAAACTTCACTGAAAGCAACACCATCGGTGCAGAAAGAACAGTGCAAGTGCTCTTCTTGCTGTTGATGTTTTGATGTGTGTTGGTGTGTGTGTTGGTGTGTGTGTTGGTGTGTGTGTGTGTGTGTGCGTGTTTGACCAACTGAGGACATTTTGTTGGTCCCCACAAGGTCAAATGCTATTTCTATGGGGTTTAGGGTTAAGGTTAGAATTTGTGTTAGGAGCTAGGATTAGGTTTAGGGTTAGTTTTAGGGTAGGAGCTAGGGTTAGTTTTAGGGTTAGGAGCTAGGGTTAGGTTTAGGTTTAGGGTTAGGAGGTAGGGCTAGGTTTAGGTTTAGGGTTAGGAGCTAGGTTTAGGTTTAGGGTTAGGAGCTAGGGTTAGGTTTAGGGTTAGGAGCTAGGGCTAGGTTTAGGGTTAGGAGCTAGGGCTAGGTTTAGGGTTAGGAGCTAGGTTTAGGTTTAGGGTTAGGAGCTAGGTTTAGGTTTAGGTTTAGGGTTAGGGTTAGGGTTAGGAGCTAGGGTTAGGTTTAGGGTTAAGGTTCGTTTTTCAGGTTATGGTAAGGGCACGGGCTAGGGTTTGGGTTAGGTTTAGTGTTAGGGGTTAGAGTAAATAGGATTTTGAATGGTACTGAACTGTGTGTTAGGGTTAGGGTTAGGGGATGGAGAACAAAGGATTTTGAATGGGACTGAACTGTGTGTTAGGGTTAGGGTTAGGTTTAGTGTTAGGTGTTAGAGAAAATAGGATTTTGAATGGGACTGAACTATGTGTTAGGGTTAGGGTTTGGGTTAGGTTTAGTGTTAGGGGTTAGAGAAAATAGGATTTTGAATGGGACTGAACTGTGTGTTAGGGTTAGGGTTGGGGGATGGAGAAAATAGGATTTTGAATGGGACTGAACTATGTGTTAGGGTTAGGGTTAGGTTTAGTGTTAGGGGTTAGAGAAAATAGGATTTTGAATGGGACTGAACTGTGTGTTAGGGTTAGGGTTAGGGTTAGATTTACAACACTTTGATGATGAGGAGGGTTAGGGTTAGGGTTAGATTTACAACACTTTGATGATGAGGAGGGTTAGGGTTAGGGTTAGATTTACAACACTTTGATGATGAGGAGGGTTAGGGTTAAGGTTAGATTTACAACACTTTGATGATGAGGAGGGTTAGGGTTAGGGTTATATTTACAACACTTTGATGATGAGGAGGGTTAGGGTTAGGGTTAGGGTTATATTTACAACACTTTAATGATGAGGAGGGTTAGGGTTAGGGTTAGGGTTAGATTTACAACACTTTGATGATGAGGAGAGTTAGGGTTATATTTACAACACTTTAATGATGAGGAGGGTTAGGGTTAGGGTTAGGGTAGGCCAGTTGAGAACAATTTCTCATTTACAACTGTGACCTGGCCAAGATAAAGCAAAGCAGTGCAACAAAAACAATAACAGAGTTACACATAAACAAACGTACAGTCAATAACACAATAGAAAAAATCGATGTACAGTGTGAGCAAATGTAGAAGATTAGGGAGGTAAGGCAATAAATAGATCATAGAGGCGAAATAATAACAATTTAGCATTAACACTTGAGTGATAGATGTGCAGATGATGATGTGCAAGTAGAGATACTGGGGTGCAAAAGAGCAAAAAGATAAATAAAAATATGGGGATGAGGTAATTGGGTGTGCTATTTACAGATTGGCTGTGTATAGGTACAGTGATTGGTAAGCTGCTCTGACAGCTGATGCTTAAATTTAAAGAGGGAGATAGAAGTCTCCAACTTCAGTGATTTTTGCAATTCGTTCCAGTCATTGGCACCAGTGAACTGGAAGGAAAGGTGGCCAAAGTAGGTGTTGGCTTTGGGGATGACCAGTGAGATATACCTGCTGGAGCGTGTGCTACGGGTGGGTGTTGCTATGGTGACAGTGAGCTGAGATAAGGCGGGGCTTTACCTAGCAAAGACTTATAGATGACCTGGATCCAGTGGGTTTGGTGATGAATATGTAGCGAGGACCAGCCAATGAGAGCATACAGGTCACAGTGGTGGCTAATATATGGGGCTTTGGTGACAAAACGGATGGCACTGTGATAGACTACATCCAGTTTGCTGAGAAGAGTGTTGGAGGTTATTTTGTAAATGACATTGCCAAAGTCAAGGATCGGTAGGATAGTCAGTTTTACGAGGGTATGTTTGGCAGCATGAGTGAAGGAGGCTTTGCTGCGAAATAGGAAACCGATTCTAGATTAAAATTTTTATTGGAGATGCTTAATGTGAGTCTGGAAGGAGAGTTTACAGTCTAACCAGACACTTAGGTACTTGTAGTTGTCCACATATTCTAAGTCAGAACCGTCCAGAGTAGTGGTGCTGGTCAGGCGGGCGGGTGCGGGCAGCAATCGGTTGAAGAGCATGCATTTAGTTTTACTAGCATTTAAAAGCAGTTGGAGGCCACGGAAGGAGTGTTGTATGGCATTGAAGTTGGTTTGGAGGTTTGTTAACACAGTGTCCAAAGAAGGGCCAGATGTATACAGAATGGTGTTGTCTGCGTGGAGGTGGATCAGAGAATCACCAGCAGCAAGAGCGACATCATTGATATATACAGAGAAAAGAGTCGGCCCGAGAATTGAACCATGTGGCACCCCCATAGAGACCGGAGGTCTGGACAACAGGCCCTCCAATTTGACACACTGAACTCTATCTGAGAAGTAGTTGGTGAACCAGGCGAGGCAGTCATTTGAGAAACCAAGGCTATTGAGTCTGCCAATAAGAATGCGGTGATTGACAGATTTGAAAGCCTTGGCCAGGTCGATGAAGACGGCTGCACAGTACTGTCTTTTATCAATGGCGGTTATGATATCGTTTAGGACCTTGAGCGTGGCTGAGGTGCAACCATGACCAGCTCGGAAACCAGATTGGTCGGTGATCTGTTTGTTAACTTGGCGTTCAAAGATTTTAGAAAGGCAAGGCAGGATGGATATAGGTCTATAACAGTCTATGTAAAGACAACATCAAATTAAGAATAGTCTGATGGGTGACAATATTAGCCTATCTCTTGTGAATGATGTATTATCACTAGTGAATGATGTATTATCACTAGTGAATTATGTATTATAACTTGTGAATGATGCATTATCACTAGTGAATGATGTATTATAACTTGTGAACGATGTATTATTACTTGTGAACTATGTATTATCACTAGTGAATGATGTATTATCACTTGTGAACAATGTATTATTACTTGTGAACTATGTATTATCACTAGTGAATGATGTATTATCACAAGTGAATGATGTTTTATCACTTGTGAACGATGTATTATCACTTGTGAATGATGTATTATCACTAGTGAATGATGTATTATCAATAGTGAATGATGTATTAACACTTGTGAATGATGTATTATCACTTGTGAAGGATGTGTTATCACTTGTGAAGGATGTATTATCACTAGTGAATTATGTATTATAACTTGTGAAGGATGTATTATCAGTTGTGAATGATGTATTATCAGTTGTGAATGATGTATTTTCACTTGTGAACGATGTATTATCACTTGTGAATGATGTATTATCACTAGTGAATTATGTATTATCACTTGTGAATGATGTATTATCACTTGTGAACGATGTATTATCACTTGTGAAGGATGTGTTATCACTTGTGAATGATGTATTATCACTTGTGAAGGCTGTATTATCACTAGTGAATGATGTATTATAACTTGTGAAGGATGTTATCACTTGTGAATGATGTATTATCACTAGTGAATTATGTATTATCACTTGTGAACGATGTATTATCACTTGTGAATGATGTATTATCACTAGTGAATGATGTATTATCACTTGTGAATGATGTATTATTACTTGTGAACGATGTATTATCACTTGTGAATGATGTATTATCACTAGTGAATGATGTTTTATCACTAGTGAATGATGTATTAACACTTGTGAATGATGTATTAACACTTGTGAATTATGTATTATAACTTGTGAAGGATGTGTTATCACTTGTGAATGATTTATTATCACTTGTGAATGATGTATTATTACTAGTGAATGATGTATTATCACTTGTGAACGATGTATTATCACTTGTGAATGATGTATTATCACTTGTGAATGATGTATTATCACTTGTGAATGATGTATTATCACTTGTGAACGATGTATTATCACTTGTGAATGATGTATTATCACTTGTGAATGATGTAGTATCACTAGTGAATGATGTATTACCACTTGTGAACGATGTATTATCACTTGTGAATGATGTATTATCACTAGTGAATGATATATTATCATTTGTGAATGATGTATTATCACTTGTGAACGATGTATTATCACTTGTGAATGATGTATTATCACTTGTGAATGATGTAGTATCACTAGTGAATGATGTATTACCACTTGTGAACGATGTATTATCACTTGTGAATGATGTATTATCACTTGTGAATGATCTATTATCACTAGTGAATGATGTATTAACACTTGTGAATGATGTATTATCACTTGTAAATGATGTATTATCACTTGTGAATGATGTATTATCATTTGTGAATGATGTATTATCACTTGTGAACGATGTATTATCACTTGTGAATGATGTATTATCACTAGTGAATAATGTATTATCACTAGTGAATGATGTATTAACACTTGTGAATGATGTATTATCACTTGTAAATGATGTATTATCATTTGTGAAGGATGTATTATCACTAGTGAATGATGTATTACCACTTGTGAATGATGTATTATCACTAGTGAATGATGTATTTTCACTAGTGAATGATGTATTAACACTTGTGAATGATATATTATCACTTGTGAATGATGTATTATCACTTGTGAATGATGTATTATCACTAGTGAATGATCTATTATCACTAGTGAATGATGTATTAACACTTGTGAATGATGTATTACACACACACATACTTCACGTACAATTGAGAATCCACAAACGCACACACCCACATAAGCACTCAGGCATACTCAACACACACACTGCCCTAAAGTGTTACCAACATTACACACACACACACACTACCCTACAGGGTTATCCACGTTAAACACACACACACACACACACACACACACACACACACACACACACACACACACACACACACACACACACACACACACACACACCTAGTTGCCTATCACTGGTACTATAATGAGTGGAAGAGTGTGTGTGTGTGTGTGTGTTGGATGTGCTTATTTCTTTGTGTTGCCGTGTTTGGAGTGCTGGTGTGTTTTGGGCTTATGAGGGGGTGGTGTGTGTGTGGGTGGAGACTGACAGAATGACTCAAAGCGATCTCTCCCACTTATATGCTCATCCTCACATTTTCTACTCTATCTAAAGTGTCAGTGTGTACACACACACACACACACACACACACACACTATCTTCACGCACAATTGAGAATGCACAAACGCACACACCCACATTAGCACTCAAGCATACTCAACACACTCTGCCCTAAAGTGTTACCAACATTACACACACATACACAAACACACGTCACACACACACACACACACACACACATACTATCTTCACGCACAATTGAGAATGCACAAACGCACACACCCACATAAGCACTCAAGCATACTCAACACACTCTGCCCTAAAGTGTTACCAACATTACACACACACACACACGTCACACACACACACACACACACACACCACACACACACACACACACACACACACACACACACACACACGTCACACACACACACACACACACACACACACACACACACACACACACACACACACACACACACACACACACACACACACACTCACACTGCCCTAGAGGGTTACCAACGTCACACACACACACACACACACACACACACACACACACACACACACACACACACACACACACACACACACACACACACACACACACACTGCCCTACATGGTTACCAATGTCACACACACACACACTACCCTACAGGGTTACCAACGTCCCACACACACACACACACTGGCCTACAGTGTTACCAACATCACACACACACATTGCCCTACATGGTTACCAACGTCACACACACACACACGCACGCACGCACACACACACACACACACACACACACACACACACACACACACACACACACACACACACACACACACACACACACACACACACACACACACACACACACACACTACCCTACAGCGTTACTCAGTGTTACCAACATCACACACACACACTGCCCTACAGGGTTACCAACGTCACACACACACACACTTCCCTACAGGGTTACTAACATTACACACACACTACCCTACAGGGTTACTATGTCATACACACGCACACACTGTCCTACAGGGTTACCAACGTCTCACACACACACACACACACACACAGAAGCGACGCAGGTACAGGGGGAAAAGAGCCGGGTGCCTGGTCAGGACCCTTAGAAGGCGATTGGGAAAGCTGCCGCTACCGTCAATACTTCTCGCCAACGTGCAATCATTAAACAATAAATTAGACGAGGTACGATCTCGAATATCCTACCAGCGGGACATCAAAAACTGCAACATCCTATGTTTCACGGAATCGTGGCTGAATGACGACATGGATATTCAGCTAGTGGGATATACGCTGCACCGGCAAGATAGAACAGCACACTCCGGTAAGACGAGGGGGGGGCGGTCTGTGCATATTTGTAAACAACAGCTGGTGCACGAAATCTAAGGAAGTCTCTAGATTTTGCTGGCCTGAAGTAGAGTATATTGTGGTAAATTGCAGGCCATACTACTTGCCTAGAGAGTTTTCAGCTATACTTTTCGTGGCTGTTTATTTACAACCACCGACAGATGCTGGCACTAAGACCGCACTCAGTCAGCTGTATAACAGGAAACCACTCACCCAGAGGTGGCGCTCCTAGTGGCTGGAGACTTTAATGCAGGGAAACTTAAATCAGTTCTACCAAATCTCCATCAACATGTTAAATGTGCAACCAGAGGAAAAGAAATTCTAGATCACCTGTACTCCACACACAGAGACGCGTACAAAGCTCTCCCTCGCCCTCCATTTGGTAAATCTGACCATAATTCACTCCTCCTGATTCCTGCTTACAAGCAAAAATGAAAACAGGAAGCACCAGTGACTCGGTCTATAAAAAAGTGGTCAGATGAAGCAGACGCTAAACTACAGGACTGTTTTGCTATCACAGACTGGAATATGTTACGGGATTCCTCCGATGGCATTGAGGAGTACATCACATCAGTCACTGGCTTTATCAATAAGTGCATCGAGGATGTCGTCCCCACAGTGACTGTACGTACATACCCCAACCAGAAGCCATGGATTACAGGCAACATTCGCACTGAGCTAAAGGGTAGAGCTGCCGCTTTCAAGGTGCGGGACTCTAACCCGGAAGCTTACAAGAAATCCTGCTATGCCCTGCGACGAACCATCAAACAGGCAAAGTTCAATACAGGGCTAAGATTGAATCATACTACACCGGCTCTGACGCTAGTCTTATGTGGCAGGGCTTGCAAACTATTACAGACTACAAAGGGAAGCACAGCCGAGAGCTGCCCAGTGACACAAGCCTACCAGATGAGCTGAATCACTTCTATGCTCGCTTCGAGGCAAGCAACACTGAGGCATGCATGAGAGCATCAGCTGTTCCAGACGACTGTGTGATCACGCTCTCCGTAGCCGACGTGAGTAAGACCTTTAAACAAGTCAACATACACAAGGCTGCGGGGACAGACGGATTACCAGGACGTGTGCTCCGGGCATGTGCTGACCAACTGGCAGGTGTCTTCACTGACATTTTCAACATGTCCCTGATTGAGTCTGTAATACCAACATGCTTCAAGCAGACCACCATAGTCCCTGTGCCCAAGAACACAAAGGCAACCTGCCTAAACGACTACAGACCCGTAGCAATCACGTCCGTAGCCATGAAGTGCTTTGAAAGGTTGGTAATGGCTCACATCAACAACATTATCCCAGAAACCCTACAGCCCCTCCAATTTGCATACTGCCCAAACAGATCAACAGATGATGCAATCTCTATTGCACTCCACACTGCCCTTTCCCACCTGGACAAAAGGAACACTTATGTAACAATGATATTCATTGACTACAGCTCAGCGTTCAACACCATAGTACCCTCAAAGCTCATCACTAAGCTAAGGATCCTGGGACTAAACACCTCCCTCTGCAAATGGATCCTGGACTTTCTGACGGGCCACCCCCAGGTGGTGAGGGTAGGTAGCAACACATCTTCCACGCTGATCCTCAACACTAGAGCTCCCCAGGGGTGCATGCTCAGTCCCCTCTTGTACTCCCTGTTCACCCACGACTGCATGGCCATGCACGACTCCAACACCATCATTAAGTTTGCAGACGACACAACAGTGGTAGGTCTGATCACCGACAACGACGAGACAGCCTACAGGGAGGAGGTCAGAGACCTGGCCGTGTGGTGCCAGGACAACATCCTCTTCCTCAACGTAACCAAGACTAAGGAGATGATTGTGGACTACAGGAAAAGGAGGACCAAGCACGCCCCCTATTCTCATCGACAGGGTTGTAGTGGTGCAGGTTGAGAGCTTCAAGTTCCTTGGTGTCCACATTAACAACAAGCTAGAATGGTCCAAACACACCAAGACATCCCCCCCCCCCTCAAGCTGACACATCAACGGCACTGAAAGAAATTCATTTCACTCTAGGTTGCACTCTAAATTGGAAACCACATATCCTGAGGCTGCATTTATTGTGGCTGGGGATTTTAATAAGGCTAATTTGAAAACAAGGCTCCCGAAATTTTACCAGCATATCGAATGTGCCACCCGGGCTGGTAAAATCCTGGATCATTGTTATTCCAACTTCCGTGATGCATACAAGGCTATTCTCCGCCCTCCTTTCGGCAAGTCTGACCATGACTCCATTTTGTTGCTCCCAGCCTACAAACAGAAACTAAAACAGGAAACGCCCATTCTCAGGTCTGTTCAACGCTGGTCCGACCAATCCGATTCCATGCTGCAAGATTGCTTCGAGCACGTGGACTGGGATATGTTCCGGATAGCATCTGACAACAACATTGATGTATACGCTGATTCGGTGAGCGAGTTTATTAGCAAGTGCATTGGTGATGTTGTACCCATAGCAAATATTAAAACCTTCCCCAACCAGAAATCGTGGATTGATGGCAGCATTCGTTCAAAATTGAAAGCGCGAACCACTGCTTTTAACCAGGGTAAGGCTACCGGAAACATGACTGAATACAAACAGTGTAGCTATTCCCTCCGCAAGGAAATCAAACAAGCTAAGCGTCAATATAGAGACAAAGTAGAGTCACAATTCAACGGCTCAGACACAAGAGGAATGTGGCAGGGTCTACAGTCAATCACGGACTACAAAAAGAAAACCAGCCCCGTTGCGGACCATGATGTCCTGCTCCCAGACAAACTAAACAACTTCTTTGCTCGCTTTGAGGACAATAAAGTGCCACAGACACGGCCTGCTACCAAAACCTGCGGGCTCTCCTTCACCGCAGCCAATGTGAGAAAAACATTTAAATGTGTTAACCCTCGCAAGGCTGCCGGCCCAGATGGCATCCCTGGCCGTGTCCTCAGAGCATGAGCAGACCAGCTGGCTGGTGTGTTTACGGACATATTCAATCAGTCCCTATCCCAGTCTGCTGTTCCCACATGCTTCAAGAGGGCCACCATTGTTCCTGTTCCCAAGAAAGCTAAGGTAACTGAGCTAAATGACTATCGCCCCGTAGCACTCACTTCCGTCATCATGAAGTGCTTTGAGAGATTAGTCAAGGATCATATCACCTCCATCCTGCCAGACATCCTGGACCCACTCCAATTTGCTTACCATCCCAATAGGTCCACAGACGACGCAATCGCAATCACACTGCATACTCCCCTAACCCATCTGGACAAGAGGAATACTTATGTAAGAATGCTGTTCATCGACTACAGCTCAGCATTTAACACCATAGTTCCCTCCAAGCTCGTCATTAAGATCGAGACCCTAGGTCTCGACCCAGCCCTGTGCAACTGGGTCCTGGTCTTCCTGACGGGCCGGCCCCAGGTGGTGAGGGTAGGAAACAACATCTCCAGCCCGCTGATCCTCAACACTGGGGCCCCACAAGGGTGCGTTCTCAGCCCTCTCCTGTACTCCCTGTTTACCCATGACTGCGTGGCCAAGCACACATCCAACTCAATCATCAAGTTTGCTGACGACACTACAGTGGTAGACTTGATTACCAACAACGACGAGACGGCCTACAGGGAGGAGGTGAGGGCCCTCGGAGTGTGGTGTCAGGAAAATAACCTCTCACTCAATGTCAACAAAACAAAGGAGATGATTGTGGACTTCAGGAAACAGGAGAGGGAGCACCCCCCTATCCACATTGAGGGGACAGTAGTGGAGGAAAGGTGGAAAGTTTTAAGTTCCTCGGCGTACACATCATGGACAAACTGAATTGGTCCACCCACACAGACAGCGTGGTGAAGAAGGCGCAACTGCTCCGCCCACAACCGTAAGGCTCTCCAGAGGGTAGTGAGGACTGCCACTTTAAACAATTTTGTATATAATGTTTACGTATCCGACATACTCATATCAAATGTATACACTGTACTCTAAACCATCTACAGAATCTTGCCTATGCCGTTCGGCCATCGACCCAAATCTCTAGCCACTTTAATAATTATAATTGGATGAAATAATATATCACTAGCCACTTTAAACAATGCCATTTATATAATGTTTACATATCCTACATTTCTCATCTCATATAAATATGTGCATATACTGTACATCTACTGCATCTTGCCTATGCCGGTCAGCCATCGCTCATCCATATATTTATATGTACATACTCGTATTCATTCCTTTACTCTTGTGTGTATAAGGTAGTTGTTGTGAATTTGTTAGATTACTTGTTAGATACTACTGCAGGGTCGGAACTAGAAGCACAAGCATTTCGCTACACTCGCATTAACATCTGCTAACCATGTGTATGTGACAAATAACATTTGATTTGATTTGATTTGTTTGAAGAGGGCACGACAAAGACTATTCCACCTCAGGAGACTAAAAAGATTTGGCATGGGTCCTGAGATCCTCAAAAGGTTCTACAGCTGCAACATCGAGAGCATCCTGACTGGTTGCATCACTGCCTGGTACGGCAATTGCTCCGCCTCTGACCGCAAGGCACTGCAGAGGGTAGTGCGTACGGCCCAGTACATCAGCTGCCTGCCATCCAGGACCTCTACACCAGGCGGTGTCAGAGGAAGGCCCTAAAAATGTTCAAAGACCCCAGCCACCCCAGTCATAGACTGTTCTCTCTACTACCGCATGGCAAGCGGTACCGGAGTGCCAAGTCTAGGACAAAAAGGATTCTCAACAGTTTTTACCCCCAAGCCATAAGACTCCTGAACAGGTAATCAAATGGCTATCCAGACTTTTTGCATTGCATTTAACCATAACTACATGTACATATACTACCTCAATCAGCCTGACTAACTGGTGTCTGTATGTAGCCTCGCTACTTTTATAGCCTCGCTACTTTCACAGCCTCGCTACTGTATATAGCCTCGCTACTGTATATAGCCTCACTACTGTATATAGCCTCGCTACTTTTATAGCCTCGCTACTGTATATAGTCTCGCTACTGTATATAGCCTCACTACTGTATATAGCCTCACTACTTTTATAGCCTCGCTACTTTCAGAGCCTCGCTACTGTATATAGCCTCACTACTGTATATAGCCTCGCTACTGTAAATAGCCTCGCTACTGTATATAGCCTCGCTACTTTTATAGCCTCGCTACTTTCACAGCCTCGCTACTGTATGTAGCCTTGCTACTGTATATAGCCTCGCTACTGTATATAGCCTCACTACTGTGTATAGCCTCACTACTGTATATAGCCTCGCTACTTTTATAGCCTCACTACTGTATATAGCCTCGCTACTGTATATAGCCTCGCTACTGTATATAGCCTCACTACTGTACAGTGGGGAAAAAAAGTATTTAGTCAGCCACCAATTGTGCAAGTTCTCTCACTTAAAAAGATGAGAGAGGCCTGTAATTTTCATCATAGGTACACTTCAACTATGACAGACAAAATGAGGAAAAACAATCCAGAAAATCACATTGTAGGATTTTTTATGAATTTATTTGCAAATTATGGTGGAAAATAAGTATTTGGTCAATAACAAAAGTTTATCTCAATACTTTGTTATATACCCTTTGTTGGCAATGACAGAGGTCAAATGTTTTCTGTAAGTCTTCACAAGGTTTTCACACACTGTTGCTGGTATTTTGGCCCATTCCACCATGCAGATCTCCTCTAGAGCAGTGATGTTTTGGGGCTGTCGCTGGGCAACACGGACTTTCAAAGATTTTCTATGGGGTTGAGATCTGGAGACTGGCTAGGCCACTCCAGGACCTTGAAATGCTTCTTACTGAAGCCACTCCTTCGTTGCCCGAGGCGGTGTGTTTGGGATCATTGTCATGCTGAAAGACCCAGCCACGTTTCATCTTCAATGCCCTTGCTGATGGAAGGAGGTTTTCACTCAAAATCTCACGATACATGGCCCCATTCATTCTTTCCTTTACGGATCAGTCGTCCTGGTCCCTTTGCAGAAAAACAGCCCCAAAGCATGATGTTTCCACCCCCATGCTTCACAGTAGGTATGGTGTTCTTTGGATGCAACTCAGCATTCTTTGTCCTCCAAACACGACGAGTTGAGTTTTTACCAAAAAGTTCTATTTTGGTTTCATCTGACCATATGACATTCTCCCAATCCTCATCTGGATCATCCAAATGCTCTCTAGCAAACTTTAGACGGGCCTGAACATGTACTGGCTTAAGCAGGGGACACGTCTGGCACTGCAGGATTTGAGTCCCTGGCGGCGTAGTGTGTTACTGATGGTAGGCTTTGTTACTTTGGTCCCAGCTCTCTGCAGGTCATTCACTAGGTCCCCCTGTGTGGTTCTGGGATTTTTGCTCACCGTTCTTGTGATCATTTTGACCCCACGGGTGAGATCTTGCGTGGAGCCCCAGATTGAGGAAGATTATCAGTGGTCTTGTATGTCTTCCATTTCCTAATAATTGCTCCCACAGTTGATTTCTTCAAACCAAGCTGCTTACCTATTGCAGATTCAGTCTTCCCAACCTGGTGCAGGTCTACAATTTTGTTTCTGGTGTCCTTTGACAGCTCTTTGGTCTTGGCCATAGTGGAGTTTGGAGTGTGACTGTTTGAGGTTGTGGACAGGTGTCTTTTATACTGATAACAAGTTCAAACAGGTGCCATTAATACAGGTAATGAGTGGAGGACAGAGGAGCATCTTAAAGAAGAAGTTACAGGTCTGTGAGAGCC